>CAMXCT020000358.1:0-14210 GCA_947184155.2 Cladocopium goreaui | reverse complement strand
AAGGAGGAGGAGAAGGAGGAGGAGGAGGAGGCAACTGACATAAAATCTAACAACCCTCACCTGGCAGGTGGGGAAAAAACAAAAAAAACAAAAAAAAACAAAAAAAAACAATGTTTTGGGGACTACTTGGATATAGCCATGATCAGACTAGTCTGGAAAATACTGGTTTTTTTGTTTTTTGTTGTTTTTGTTTTTTTTTGTTTTTTTTTGTTTTTTTTGGTTCTTGGATTAATCTGGATTAATCCACGGCAAATTCAACATTTTATGAGGATATGTCTAACACTTTTTTTTAATATGAGAAGGCTTGCATGTGAGCTCTAAATCACGCATTTTTGCGCGCCCACAACATGCCTATGTGTTAATTTTATGGCTTATTTGGGCTTTGATGATGGTTCATTTGGATTGCATTATTTAAGATTTAATTTGGGTATATTTATGGCTGGTTTGGTGTTTCTTTATGTTTACGGTTGTGTTATATTGTTCCGAATTATGGCTGGTTTGGTGCTTGTTTGATTGTGTTTTAAGGTTTATTTAGTTTTGGTTCAGGTTTTTAGGTGTAATGTTAGGGCTTAGTTGGAGTTGTTTGGATGTTTTTTTGGTGCTTCTTTCAGTCCGTTTTAGGGATGTTTGTTTATGTAGGACGGTTGGTTTAGGTTTTATTGAGGGTTGGTTTGTGGCCTATTCAAGGTTGCTTGCTTTCGGGCTCAGAAAGGGTTAGTTCCAGAGATCAAAGGGTGAGAAGGATAAAGGACCAGGATGGGAGGGTAAGGGGCCAGGGGATCAAGAGGACCCAGGGACTAGGGGACCAGAGGACCAAGGGACCAGAGGACCAAGGAACCAGAGGACCAAGGGACCAAGGGACCAGGGGACCAGAGGACCAGGCGATCAGAGGATCAGGGGACCACCTTAAATTATGTTTCCAGTAATTTTATATTTTTTTCCAGGGTCCTAGATTGTTTTTCCCAGGAAACTTAGATTTGTTTCCAGTTTCATCCCCACATTGCTAGGTAAGATGAACCACCAAGGGCTGGTTGTTTGATCAAGTCACGTCATAGCAGCCTTATATCAACAACATTTTTGAAACTGTGTCTACACAAGCCAATTTGATGAAGTTTGAAAAAGATGTGACATATTGACTATATATTAACCATATATTAACCATTACTATGGACCATTATTGCCAAGTTTCATTTTTTTGCACAGAACACACATGTATTGATGGTGACATGTTACCTATTTCATCCAACCAATAAAATCCGTTGGTGGGATCTTGTCCTGTTCAGGAACACAACTCTTTTTACTTATCCTCCAGTAAACATTTATATACATACAGACAATCACCATGCTTGATAGGTAAATCATCCATAGCTGTGTTTTTTCCCCAGAAGCCATCACAAACTCAAGTGGGTTTGTCTAAAGTTTGTCTAAAAATGGGGACATTGATGATATTCTTTTGGATCTTCGGGTACCCTATATTCAGACAAACCCGAGTTAACCATAGTAAATCTAGTTGTACACCTAATATTCTAGACACACTAGACATATACATGTGTACCAATCTCTTATACATAATTCTTGGTGACTCTAGACATATACATGTGTACAAAAATATCTTATCACATTTTATATATTAAATAAAGTTATATACACATCATAGCTACCTTAAATGAACAAATAAATACGGTGTTTACCGCCGTTTTACCAGGCCACTGGAGGACGAAGAGCTCGAGTTCCGCTTTCGCTTGCGCTTGGACGTCATGACGTCATCCCATGGCGGCGTCCAAGGGATGGCGACCGAGGTGGATGTTTTGTACCCAATGGTAATTTTTGCATAACCAGATGGTAATGGGAAAAAACATGGTTAATATATGGTCAATATATGGTTAATAATGGTCCATAGTAATCATTTATATAGTTATATAAATGGTTGTTGTCTACTACCCTCTGGTTTTTTTCTATACGGTTGATATATGGTCAATATGTGGATGGGGATTGGATCCCGGATATGGGACTTCTGTAACCAACAATGTGATATTGAATTACCCTCTGGTGTTTTGTTACATAGCGAACTGGAAAATCACCATTCTAAAGGGGTAAATCAACCATAAAGATAGTTTGGTATGGAAAAATTGGGCTGCCAACACATCCGACTTTTGGCATGTTTAGTATTTTGTTGCGTTTTACGAAACCGGTGAGAACTCAAGCATTAACTTGATACGGCACATGGGCTTCCCAAAAATGGGGAATATCCACACGGCATCTGAAAACGGGGAAAGTATGAGAAAGTGCTTTGATGAGCCATCAAATTTTGGGGTAGCCTACATTCTGACAAACTCATATGGGGTCGCACCTTTTGAATATCGGCAAGTCGGCCATGGAACGCGTGTCGTGATTCGATACCAAATTTTGCCAAAAGAACGCGGTGAACTGAGGTATGGTTCGTTACTGGGTTGGCCACATTATATTGAATCATACTTGGTGGATCATCCCACTTACTACATAGGTTATAACACCAATTACAAGTGAAGCCGACTTATCCCACTGAACAAACCAGCAGGGATATAACCTGCGAATAGTGGGATGATCCACCAAGTATTTAAACATAACAAATAGAATTGCCGAGGCTTGATAATTCCCCTTGATAAATGATGTTACTGGCAATCACATGAAGATCTGATGTTGCTGCTGTGACATTTAGCCATCAAATGACACAAACTTCCACATATAAAACATGGCGTCCATTTTTTTTCGCCGCCTCAGCCAGCAGCTGGGCCAACGGCGCGGCAGATGTGTCAGTGCATGTTATCACTTGTTTGCTGGGTACTTTGAGACTCTTGCTGTCTTTGTTGTCGATAATTTAATGGTCTATGGCCACATAATCCATGACTTATGACTTGTTAGCAATAAAGTATCAAGAACAAATATTTCTTGGGCCAGACCTGACTAGTTGGGCACCATTGAATGAGTTAAATGTCCATTATGTTGCCATTCTCAAATGGCCAAATATCATGTTCTGGTTAGTGGTTGCACTTCCCTGAAAAATAATATGGTTTATATATGGTTTATATATGGTTTATCTATGGTTTATGTATGTGTCATTATAAACCATTATAAACCATTATAATATGATTTATAACCATGGGGATCATACTCCCGCTTTCAAAAGATGGAAAGTCGACATACCAACGAGTCATCCAAATGCTGAACAGACATGACGACCCTTGGAATGGCGTACCAATGGACCCACCAAATTGGTATGGTATGTTTTTTTTTTTTCGGTTTTATTAGATATCTATAGTCTATAGCTTGTCCAAAATTTTGGAGAAATCAGAAAAACATAGTAACAATACCCATTCGAATAATGTGGTGACGTCCAGTCAGAAGATGGTTTATAAGCCCCGTTAACCTCTATGTATATATATATATATTATATATATATACATCTACCATAATTCCTAGTCACTATAGTTATTGATAGTCATTGTAGTTACACTCGCCAATCAACAACTTTGACATTTTGGGGGCACCACAAGCACCACCTATGGACATAGCCTCCCCAGCTGGGGCCCTAGCGCCCAATTCTTTCAGTGCGCCTAAGACCTCAATGGTTTCATGACTTGAAAGGCTTCACTTTTGGGGCTTTCCTGCGAATCTTCAATGTTTTTGAGGGGAGTTGGTGTGAAATTCATGTTTGGAATTTTCACTTGAGACTTCAGGGGGTTGACATGTGCTGAAGTTGAGCATTTTTCTGACTCCAGCGACGTGGAAGAGGAAGAAATCAGCATCTCACAGCCAGTTTTGAATGTCTATTACATCACGCAATGAAACTGCTAAACTGCTGTTCAAAAGTACTGCTACCTGAAGTATACCTGGTTTTGCACATAGTGTCATCGGTTTTCCCAGCCTTGTTTCAGGAGACCGCACTTGGCCAACTTTTTGTTATCAAACCATCTCTCCAGAAAACACGGTGAGAAACACGTGAAGCATTTGGATGGGACATCCTCGAATCCAGATCCAATTCTGGCCCCAACATCGTTGCCGTTGCTTTCAATCCATCCGCACCGTGCACCGTGAAGTGATTGGGGGTCAACATCCCAACAAAAAAACATATGGAGGTATCCATGAATGGACTCCGACATCAGCCAAGTTATTTGGTCATGTTGAACGGAAAAGAAAAAGAATGAGAGATGTTCAAAACATGATATACTGGTTGGTGGTTGAGCCCTACCCCTCTGAAAAATATATGTGTTCGTCAGTTGGGATGATGAAACTCCCAATATTAATGGAAAAAAAACATGTTCCAAAGCACCAACCAGTTTGGTTAGTACATCCGGCTTTTAATATCTGCTTAAGATATGGTTAGTTCATGTGATTCATATCTGGTTCCAAAGCACCAACCAGATATTAATATTATATTATCTAATATCCATTATTTTTATCCATCATTAACCATTATAAACCGTTTCTAACCATTATTAACCATTGTGTTTTGGCGGAAACCTCTCTGTAGTGAAGGTCCTGACCTTACGGATCTTTTTTCGTTTTGACCATAGCAGGTGATACCGGGGTCGCCCCCACGTATATTCTTTACTTTATAACGTTAACCCCATCTGCGTATAGATATATCCACCATAAGTGTGTGATGGTTAGCCTTAGCTATCAACCAACTTCACAAATCACAAATCACAAATCAAGAACTTCTTTGTTGGTTACCCTCTGGTAAACTAACATAGCTATTGAAAATGGCCATTTATAGTGGATCTATCCATTAAAAATGGTGATTTTCCATACTTATGTTAATTTACCAGAGAGTAGGTCCCAAATGTTCCTTCCCTTTGGATTGTGTACGATGACAGCCCCTTACTGTAGGGATGACAGGGGTCCATGGCGAGTGACGTCGTCGCCCACTTTGCCACGACCAAGATGTGAACCATCAGGGGGGCCAGCCTGAGCCCATGCACTGTTCTTTAAGCTGCTGTATGTATAGAATGTGCCTCTTTAAATCGTATATATATATACATATCATTATAATTACTGTATAGTATATCAATTTTATATCATAGAATAATGTATATATATATATCACATGATGTGTGTATATATATAATCATAATTATCAAGTACAAAGTGCTCAAGTACACATGCAACACATTGACCCACATCTGGATTTACAGCAACCACATTTTGAAAAAGGCCATTTTGGTGACTCTTCCCTGCTTCTGGGTATAGGCCAAGTCAGTCGGATCCCTGTTTGAATCTAAAAGAGTACTAGATGTCATTTTACCTAGTGTTTTGGGGGAAATTGTGCTTTTGGATTTATCTGAGTATGTTTGGTGGTTTAAATGTCATGGGCCTTAGCTATGTTCTTTTTAGTATTTACCATTGTTTAACAATCCACTTCGACGGGTTTTGCTCAGCAATAAACTGATGTTGTCTCAAAATGTGAGGATATTCCAGCTCAAGGTCGTTACAGTAAATATTAGGGAGACTGATACTAAGCTGCGGAAATTCGAAGCATGCCCTCTGGTAAACGTTTACATAGCTACTCAAAATGGCCCATTGAAATAGTGGATTTACCATGATTTACATATTACAAATGGTGGATTTCCCATAGTTTGTTGTTAACGTCTACCAGAAGGTACCCCATTTTGAGACAACATTAGTGATGTCTTACCAAACTGTCCAGTCCACAGTGAGTCCAGGCTGCGACACGGTCTCATCGATGGGAACTGATGCAAACCACACTACCCACAAACCAACCACAGTTTCTACAAACCTCAAACTGCAGCTGGTAGAACCTGCTATGATCCTGTTTGTTCGTGGGGGAATCAAATTTTCAGAAGGAACAAAAATAGAGATTTCAATCCACTACATAACTGGTTGGTGGTGCAATAACCATCTTGAAAAATATTAGTCAATGGGAAGGAATATACCACATATTATAAACAAATGAAAAATGTTCCAAACCACCAACCAGATAAATAGTGGTAAAACCGTGGTAAAACTGCATAAATCCAACGGTAACATGAGTTGTTGAGTGGCAAGATATCCGGCTAAATGATGTTTTCTCTAATCAAGCTGAACTTGTTCTTGCTATCAAACCACCAAACTTGGACATGAAACACGGCCATCGGGATTTGTTGACAACTTCCCCTCCCATGATCAACAGCCTATGGGTTTAATAATCCGGTGTTGACATTAATGGGATATAATGGGATATTGTGGGATTATAATGGGATCATAATGGGATCATAATGGGATTATAATGGGATTATAATGGGATAAATATTGGGATAAATACTGGGATAGTTTAAGATGTTTCATGGCCCAAATGCATAGTATACCTCCAAATTTGATTGATGCACACAGAAACTCGCAGGACAAGAGTTACGTGTGCAACAACCCCCGTTCTGTGGTTCGAGCTTGACTTGAAATTGCCTTGATTTTGCCAACAAACTTTGCAGTCAAGAGCTTGACTCAGTCATATTGAAATATTGTGCATGCGCACACGAACTGGAAAATAACTGACTAAGATTGACTAAGTGCGACTAGAACTGCCAGCTTTGACTATAACCGCGTTTAGCTGGTTGTGGACGGCAATCTCTCAGCGTCCAACCCCAGCTAATGTCCGCAACGCACGTCCAATGTCTGTCCTCACGCTGAGAGACGCTTTGCCCAGAAAGGGATACCTCCTAGGGCATTATTTTCAAGGGAGTATTTAGTATGAAGACCTCATTGTATGGTTCCAAATATATATTTTTTTTTTTCCCTGGGCGGATGTTTAATATCATGAGGAAGGGATTAAGTGAAAAACATCTGGAATGTTGGGGTATACCCAATTGTCAGACCCATTATGATTGCCAATTTTGGCACCAAAGAATGTTTGTCGACAAAATCCCCCTGTATCGCCTATGATGTGGTGCCCCCATGATGTTTCTTGGCTTGTAATTGAACCTGACTATCACATATTACCGCAGACTACTTGGATGTATCTACAATAATTCCGAGTCAACCTGAATCAGCTAAACCAACTTACCATCTGGTAATTTAACATAGCTATGGAAAATCACCATTTTTAATGGGAAAACTCACTATTTCTATGGCCATGTTCAATAGCTTTTTGTATGTTTACCAGAGGGTAGCGATTCCGAACTGTGGCACGGGCACCACCCGGTAATTTTCATGTGTTTTAATACAATTAATGACAATAAACATATCCCCTTCATTGAAAATTATTACCCTCTGGTTATTTAACATAGCCATGGAAAATGGCCCATTTATAGATGGATTCCCTATTAAAAATGGTGATTTTCCATGGCTATGTTAAATAACCAGAGGGTATACCCGGAAAAATCAGAAACAAACAATATTTCTTGAAGAATCCGATGTGTTTCTTTCTCATTTTCCGGGATGATTCTCTAGTAAAAAAAAACTCGGTGAAGCCAGCGCGTCCTGCCAAAGCCAGGCCTGAGCGCCAGTAACTGACAGTATTTGATGATGGTATGGGATTTTCATGGGATTGTGACAGAAAATAATGGGATATCTATGGATATCTCTAAGTATTAGCCTAACTGACTGTATTAGTATATCTTGGAATAACGGTGGACGATAGTCCCTACGGATCCAGGTAGCTTCTGAGTAAGAATGACTGGGGTATGACTGGGGGTGTCCCTTGTCCCTTCAAAAAGGAAGTATCTAAATCTGGATTCATAGGGTTAGTATCATTTGTGGATGTGTATTCCTTGAATTTCTAGTTTTGGCACCAGTTTCAGTTCTGAGTGGTTTCAATAGCAGTTCATACATGTTTGTACAACCTGTGTGGGATTGTAAGCAAACGACAAACAACACACCCGAGTGCAATTTGCAAAATGGCTGATGGATATGGTCCTCCTATCAGAATAGATCAGAATTCAGAAGAATCTGTACCAAATATCAATTAATCATTCTGATATCAGTATATCATATCAAGTATATCAGTATATATATATATTTGGTATACCAAGAATCTGTACCAAATATCAAAGTATTGTATCATCCTTACGACTGGATCTGTATCGCGGAACTGATATACTGATATACTAGACATAATTCACCAAGTCAGAAGCCACCGAAACATCTGTGCTGCACGGGTCTCAACACAGATTGCGATCTTTGATGGCGATGTTGCGAGTTTCGAACATGTGCAAAACCCCACTTGTCTTGTGCTCGAATCCTGATTTGGATTTGGGAACACCCACATATTTCTCGGACGTCGAAAAAAGTACTTGAAAGCTGTGCAAAAAACAGGAACATGCCTGGTTCCTGGAAGATGATTGTACCCGATCCTGGATATTTTCATCATTTGGAACATCATACCATTTCTATTGTTTAACAACAACAATATCTGAAACCACCAACCAGTATATACCCTCTGGTAATTTAACAGAGCTATTGAAAATGGCCATTTATAGTGAGTTTTCCCATTAAAAATGGTGATTTTCCATGGTTATGTTAGTTTACCAGAGGGTAATGGATGTGTTTTTGTTCTTTAATTCCATCGTGAAGCCGGGAAGTGAAAGCAAAAAAAAAGGGTGCTGTCCAATACTCAAGTGTTGGCACCTATCGAGTTGTCCTCTTCTGAAGCTATGTTCACTGGATTTGGACATATATATATAATTATAGTATACTATTATATTAGGTTAAACTGTTAACTATATTAATATAGTATATGTTATTGTGTTATATTACAGCATATATATATATATATACAATATACATAATCATAGTGTATTCTAATTATATCCTATCATTTGATGGTGTAGATATCGTGTGTGCACTCTTTGGCGATTGCTAAATTTGACAACATCACCCGAATCCAACCAAACTGGGCCACTTTCAATGATCGGCCCCTACTAGCTGCAAATGGGCTAAACCGCTGATTGGCAAACCCCCTTTGCCGGAAGAAAGACCCACGTTTTTCGTATTCTTAAAGTCGATGGTTGACAGGTCTTTGTCGATAAACTACAGTAATTATCGCATTTGTGGAGGCCCAGAGATTCATATACCATCCACATCAATGGTGACAATGAATCATTTCTCTCCAACACCTGGTAGCATTGCCAAGACACGATGAGGTATCCAGCGGCATTGGATATTCCAGCCGGCGCCGGATACCAAAATCATGGCGAGAGCAGAACCACTTTGATGATTCAATGTGCTTTGTTTGAGGCTTTTGTGATAAGCAAAAACACATGGTCAGCCAATTGCAAGCGTGTCCTACCGCGTTCTGTTTGCGTTTAGCCGGACTGAGTTCATGGAAGTTTCACAGTTTCACATGGATTCATTTTTATTTTCATTGATTTTCATTTTTGTTCCCATACTTTTCCTGCTTAATCTAGAGGGGTGTTTGGTTCCTGGCTTCCACTCTCCCAAAAATTACGGGACCATCCCCATCTTGAGCTAAAAAAAAGTGCTGCAGCTTCACCCCCTCTGTATGCGCTGTAGCTTCGCCCTGTTTCCCACAACGGACCCCCCCAAATTGCGGTGATCAATTCTTATCACGTCTGGCAAAAGACATACTTACCATGATGTGATTCGAAACCGGTGGCCATTGACATCCAAAAAAATCCTTTGTTGGTGGTGAAGCAATTTCTTGACCCAGTTGCAACTTACTCAATCTCAAGCTCAGCAATGCTCCTGGTATCGGAACGACGTGCGGTTTTCCTCTCTGCAACTCATCCATTGTGATGGATGTACACAAACTACGACAAACTAGACACAAACTAACCACACTACCCACAAACCAACCACAGTTTCTACAAACCTCAAACTGCAGCTGGTAGAACCTGTGGCTATGATCCTGTTCCCTCGTGAGGTAAACAAATTTTCAGAAGGAACAAACATAGAGATTTCAATCCACTACATGCTAATTATACCCCACATGGAGCCAGGTGGGTATGAAAATGGGACAGCCGAACATTGATTTTGTTCATTCATTTTCATTCATTTTCCCCATCAAATTGCGATTCTTGGTTGAGTGTCCCATGGCATATCCCAATCCCAATAATTTGTCTTACTCTATCCCTATAATTTGTTAAGATCCCAATTCATTGATGGCCCAAAAATATCCCTATTGACATGACCATTTTTTGTACAGGGATGGTTAGCTGGCAAAAAACCACTAGGTGGTGCCGATAAAAAAAAAAATCTGCCAGATTTTTTTATAATCAATGGGAATTTCAGGATCCTAAAATGGAGGTACTGTACCATATAAGGCCATATTTTGTGGGGATATTCCCTTACATAGGCCTTATATAGGCCTTATATATGGTAGGTACTTCCAATTTAGGTTCATGAAAATCCCATTGATATGATTAAAACTATAAACCAACTGAGCTATAAAATATCAGCGATCAATTCCGATTTTTTTATGATTGAATCCCCAGATCTTTGGGGTGAAATTATATGCCATTCTCCAATACTGAAACATGTTATAGCGGGCAAACAAGTTGCCATAAAAAAAAAAAAAATCGATCATGCATTCCCAGCTACATAAACCATCATAAACCCCCATTTAAATGGTATAATTATAGATATATATATATATATAAACACCCATTTTTCCTATATTTAGAATGCTTTTCTCCCATATTTTCCCATTGGTTTCTCTCATTGATGGCTACTCTCATTTTTCCAGGAGCTGCGCAGGCTCCGAAGGCTCCGAGCCGCTGCGGCAGCACGGTGCACCTGCGGGGTGAGCCGTGATAAAATGATGTTTCATATGGATAATCTATGAAAAATATGGTTAATATGGTTTTAATATGGGATATAATGGGAATTAATGGGATAATGATGGTTTAATATGGATAATCTATAAAATTAATCTATTGTTAATGATGGGTTTTAATATGGTTTTATAGGGATGATAATGGGATAATGATGGGATAATACTGGGATATACCCTCTGGTAATGACTGTTACAGTTTGCGAACTGGAAAATGGTGATTTATAATTAGTAGATTTACCCAGCTAGAAGATGGTGATCTTCCATATAGTTATGTAAACGTTTACCAGAGGGTGAATACCTTTTAGTTCAGCATGGTAAGCAATTTCTATAGACTTTTCTGTGGATTCACGTTCAGAAAAGTCGAAAATCATAGCTGAAAATGGATGCCAATTTGATGCCGCTATGACAATCCCGCCGGAGTTTATACAACTCAGTTCTGGTGAAATAGGGAATGGTTATAGATGGTTTACAATTCTGAAGATTTGGATGTGGTAAACCCCCCAAGTCACCATAGGTTTCAATACTAAGTTTTGGTCCACTTGGATGATTTGGGGGTACCCCTATGGCTAGTTACGACTTAGGAACCTACCCAAATCTTGTGAAAAAAACATCCATGGATCCAAGTACCTTCTGAGGGAGTATTTGGTTTATGATTTGGGGGTTAAACCGTTAAACCTCCATTCTCAGGAGGTATTTGGATCCATAGGGTTTATAACTTATAATCATTAACACCTCAATATCAATTATCATCATTATCCAAAGCTTAATATCCATGTTCATCATTAACATATTGTAATAACTACTATTTGGATTACAACTAGCATGTGATTTTACGGTATGATATATATATATATATATATATATATACATCATTACATATCTATGTCTATGGGATCCTCTCATTTCTCCCATTTTGGGATGCAACATCTTCGCCCGGATTTTCTGAGAAATCTCAGCGCAGGCCATCCGCCGGCAGCACGGGCCCCAGATGGCCCCAGGTCCAGCGCTTGCACCGAAAACATTTGCCTATAAACAATGGTGATAAACATTTACCTATAAACAATTGAAAATGGCTCATTTAGTTCGTTGATTTAGCTATTAAAGTGGTGATTTTCCATAGTTGTGTAAACGTTCACCAGAGGGTACATGTTGGGATTTCTACCTTAAATGACCATTGGAAGAGCTCGTTTTCCTCGGTCCACCTGCTCGGAGCGGTTGGGAAGGGCCAGGGTGAACAGCATCATCGGCCTCAGCAAAGGGGAGATATTTCGTGCAATGTGAGGCCCCCGGCCACGATATGTGAACGTTGGTTTAGCAAAAGCCCCAGTAACTAGTTCGTTATTTGCATACCATAAACATCCATAAACCATAGTGACATTGGAGTTATCCGCCGACCCCTGCCGACAGCAGGGGGAGCGCGTCAGAGAAGAGATTACAAGCAACAAGTGTTGTGCAGTGCAAGTGAGGGGCAAGCGAGGGGGGGACAGAAAGGGAAGCCAGGTGCAGAGTAAGAAGCCCAAAAAAGGAAGCGAGAAAGGAGGGGCAGTCTCAGCGAACGTAGCGGGGCAAGCGAGGGGGGGACAGAAAGGGAAGCCAGGTGCAGAGTAAGAAGCTCAAAAAAGGAAGCGAGAAAGGAGGGGCAGTCTCAGCGAACGTAGCAAGCGAAAGAAGCACGAAACAAGAAGTTAAAGCAAGAATGCAGAAGCAAGAGTAAACGAGCGACAGAAAGTAATGTTTGGCACTCTGGGCTACGGGCCGCGGGCCCAATCCGTCCTTCACTGCCATGGTGTTTTAGCCCTGCGAGGAGGTCCCTTGACCGGAGCTGTGCCGCACGAAAGCCAGCTGTCAGACAATGCAGGCAAGTTGGCAGTTGGCAGTGCAGGAACGCAGGGAAAAGCCAGGTTTGAGCTGCAAGACGACGCAGGCAAAGTGGCAGGGAAAAGCAAGGTTTGAAGCTAGTTTCTAGGCAGTTCAGAAGGCAACGTTTGGCACCGTGGGCTGCCGGCTGCGGGCCCGATCCGTCCTTCAGTGCCATGGTGTTGGGGCCCTGCGGAGGGGTCCTTGGACTCGAGCTGACGGCAAGACACAGCAAGGTTTGAAGCTAGTTTCTTCGACTTGACCGGAGCTGTGCCGCACGAAAGCCAGCTGTCAGACAATGCAGGCAAGTTGGCAGTTGGCAGCGCAGGAACGCAGGGAAAAGCAAAGTTTGAAGCTAGTTTCTAGGCACTGCAGAAAGCAACGTTTGGCAGTATGGGCTGCCGGCCGCGGGCCCGATCCGTCCTTCACTGCCATGGTGTTTGAGGCCTGCGACAGGGTCCTTGGACCCGAGCTGACGCCAGGAAACAGCAAGGTTTGAACCGGCAGACCTGGTCCGTCCCTCAGGGCCCTGCTGTTTGGCTGTGGCGCAGGCGCCGTTTTGGGTCAGACAGCAAGGTTTTCTTGTAGGTTCAGAAAGCAACGTTAGGCACTCACGGCCGTGGCCCGCAGGCCCGATCCGTCCTTCACTGCCATGGTGTTTGAGGCCCGCGACAAGGTCCTTGGACTCGAGCTGACGGCAGGAAACAGCAAGGTTTGAAGCTAGTTTCTAGGCAGTTCAGAAAGCAACGTTAGGCACTCACGGCCGTTTTTGAATGTTTGTGACGGCCGGAAAGGGCGCGTTTTTGAAGGTTTGACGGCTGGAAGAGAGCTTGTTTTCTTGTAGTTTCAGAAACCAACGTTAGGCAGTGGGAGCGGTTGCCCGGAGGCTCGGTCCGTCCTTCAGGGCCCTGCTGTTTGGGCGTGGCGGAGGCGCCGTTTGTGAGCCTTGACGGCTGGAAGAGAGCTAGTTTGGGAGCCGTTGCCCGGAGGCTCGGTCCGTCCTTCAGGGCCCTGCTGTTTTGCTGTGGCGAGGGCGCCGTTTGTGAGCCTTGACGGCTGGAAGAAGAGCTAGTTTTCTTGCAGGTTCAGAAAGCAACGTTAGGCAGTGGGAGCCGTTGCCCGGAGGCTCGGTCCGTCCTTCAGGACCCTGCTGTTTGGGCTGTGGCGGAGGCGCCGTTTGTGAGCCTTGACGGCTGGAAGAGAGCTAGTTTGGGAGCCGTTGCCCGGAGGCCGGTCCGTCCTTCAGGGCCCTGCTGTTTTGCTGTGGCGAGGGCGCCGTTTGTGAGCCTTGACGGCTGGAAGAGAGCTAGTTTTCTTGTAGGTTCGGAAAGCAACGTTAGGCAGTGGGAGCCGTTGCCCGGAGGCTCGGTCCGTCCTTCAGGGCCCTGCTGTTTTGCTGTGGCGAGGGCGTCGTTTGTGAGCCTTGACGGCTGGAAGAGAGCTAGTTTGGGAGCCGTTGCCCGGAGGCTCTGTCCGTCCTTCAGGGCCCTGCTGTTTTGCTGTGGCGAGGGCGCCGTTTGTGAGCCTTGACGGCTGGAAGAGAGCTAGTTTTCTTGTAGGTTCAGAAAGCAACGTTAGGCAGTAGGAG
>CAMXCT020000357.1:67731-263537 GCA_947184155.2 Cladocopium goreaui | reverse complement strand
TCTGCCAAAAAGTTGGGTCCAGATATTCCCAAGAAAGGCTATGGTCATTCCTACCATCTGGTTATGACTAACAGTTCGCCATGGTATAGATGACCCATAGAAATAGATGGTTTACCTATTAAAAATGGTGATTTTCCATGGCTATGTTAAACAACCAGAGGGTAGATGCATCCCCCATAGGAATTTGTTGCAATCTTATGCAATCTTGACCCCAACTATGGACCAATCCGTGGCCTCGCATGCGGAGAGGACCATGCTTCAGCTCCCTTCTTCTACTTGCCGGCTGAAGGCAGGGTTTCAATAAGTGGACCCATCCAAGCAAACAATTCAGAAACTAGAAATTTGGAGCACCCGAAGTCTGTTCTTGGCCCACCTTTATGAAACTTGCAGCAAACGCAACAATTTGGATGCTTGGAACATGAAAAACAACATCATGTCCCTGGTTTTTGCACGTGGACGTCCAGTGAAACCAGCTGTTTTACCTCCTGTAATTAAAACACCAGAATTTCACCAGAGAGTTATCCATGAAGAATCCATTTAAGTGGATTATAATATGATTACAGTCAGATTAATCCAACTACCAAACATTTTTCTTCGCGACGCTCAGGCGTTCTGAACTTCGCCTGGTACTCACCGCCCTCCTTCCGGTCCGCTGCAGTGGCGCCGGAGAATGTGCCGTTGGCGAAGGGGGGACTGAAGCAACAAATGTGGGATTTGAGCGCCGAAACACCTTCACATGGCAGATTTATGGCAGATTTACGGCAGATTTATGGCAGATTTATGGCAGATCTAAGATGATTAAGATGATGAAAGCAACAGAAGGTTTTAATAGGCTTTAACTTGAGCAGCAAAACCAGTGGGACTTCCTTTTCATGGGCGATTTAGGCAGCAAAAATACGAGTCTCAAGCCATCCAGGGGGATATAATGAGAAGATTAGATACAAGGATGGAATACAGAATCAACAATAAGACATGGGTCTCTTGCAATTTAGGCTTAGAAGTTTCTTCCTGGATTAGAGTGAACCGCAATGATGGGAAGTACAAGCGGATCAAGGAATAGCTTGACTTCAGAGAAGAAACACCTTAAGGATCCGTCGCAAAATGGATCCATTTGCCACCAATTTATGACAATTGAATGATGGGGAACATGACTTTCCTAATGGGATCTTGGGACAAGTCCATGGTATCCGGGTACGCCGATTGGTGGGTTAATTTGTTGGCTGCAAATTTGAATATATGAATAATACATCATTGTTATTTTTCAGGGTGTGTATAAATATGTATAATATATGATAATATATGTACATATAATGTTCAGACTATGTTCAGTCATGGCTATATGTAGTAAGATCTGTTGTCACTTGGAGTAGTTCACGTTATAGTGGTGACAGCTCAAAGGTGTCCAGCTGGTTCAACAAACTGACTTTGCATTTGCTGCGATCCTGGCCGGTGGGGCTGTGGTGACCTGGGGCCATCCAGACGCTGGTGGTGACAGCTCTGCTGCTGAGGAGCAGTTTGCAAATGTGTAGCAAGATTTGGTGGAATCTTGCACATTCTGATCGCCAGTGTGCTCTTCCACATTGACTTGCTTGCAGATGTGTGGTTTGAACTCCCCAGCACCGCGGAATTGCTCATTTGCTGATGACCACATACTTTGAGGTTTCAATCTAAAGCGGCAGTTCGGCAATTGTAGCGAATAAAGGTGAGTCCAGTTCTCCCTCAAAAGTAGTACTTGTACCAAATGTCATGCGGAACCAATGCTCACAGATCTCAGATTATATATAAAACTATATATATATATATTTATACGTATATATATATGTATATAAATTTATATACACAATATTATACAATATATATATATACTATATATATATATACTATATATATGATATTATAGTTATGTAATACAATACAACTATCATACAACTGGTAATAGGATGTAATAGGTAGATTCGATATCCCTACAAGCTGTTTATTTTTTGGATCAACTTATTACGTCGAGGAGTTCTTCGTCCAAGGTCACTAGCGGCCATCCTGCTCTTCTGCTGGGTCCTGCAGGGGACAATCTGGTCGCTTGGTGAACGTGGGAAAATCCCTGGAGCTTGGGAAAACTTGGGACTTACCCTCTGGTTATGACTAACAGTTCGCCATGGTTAAGCCATGGCCCATAGAAATAGATGGTTCACCTATTAATAGCATGGTGATTTTCCATGGCTATGTTAAATAAACAGATGGTAACTATGAAACTGGAATTCAGTTGTTGATATACTCTCAAAACTTGAATTGTATTAACTAATAACATTTGAATTCCATGATCAAAAGGATTTTTTATCATCCCAGTAACCAACCATTTGGGGGTCATTACTTGCATCATCCAACAGAACTGGGGTATTCCGAATTCTCAATTTCATACCCCAATTGGAGGATGGTTATTGAATATTGGGCATTCTTCAATAAGTTTTTCAATAACCATTGGGTAATAACTATTGGCAACTATTGAATAACCCTTGAAACAATTGGTTCTGAGATTTTCAGATTCCAAGTTTTTTCAACTTCCAGATCGACGCCCCCAAAATCCATCCGGGACAAGCCCCAGAGCTATGGCTTGGCGTGAAACACATCCTAGCAGCACCCCGAGCCAATGATGGTTGATGATTAGTAATCAATCATATGGGGTTGTATCGAGTACCGTTGAGTACCGTGTTTCACATTACGTAACTGCTCTTCTGATTAGATGGGACCAGTAGCATCATGTAGCATCCAATCTGCTTTTACGAGGATTAAATAGGATTACTATCATTCAATCGATCCTTTCTGTGAAGATTTATTGTCAACGGCAGGAGTTGACACCGCCGCCCGACAGGAAAACGAGGAAGACCTACAAAAACTCACCCTGCATCGTTCCTTGGCAATACAATGACTTGGACTGTTTTGACCCTTCTCAGGGTTCAATTGACTGTCAAAGTATGCACCATTCTGCGAGCTGAGATAATGTAATGTTTTGCCAATTGGATACAATCATGTCCCATACCTGTCAAGACGCTTTTACCGCTATCAATGTTGGGTGTCAATTGAAATTAAATATCGCCTGCATACGTGGATTGAACCCTGCTTCATTTTGGACCCACGTTTCACAGATCGAAACGAAATTTTGCAAACCAAATCCAGTGAAACATCAACAGCAGGGCCAAATTACTGCCTGAACAAGCCTGTCATAGTAGAACGAACATGAACGAACTCTAGACCCCAAAAGTCCCAAAAATTGATGGACAAAAACTGCAAGGAATCCCCCGTTATCTCGATGGGATCTTCCCTCAAACGATGGAGAACTTTCCCAGGCTATGACATCGCGCAAGTGCGAGAGCATGCGCAACTGGAGTGCCTGGGTTTAGCAACTGGAGTGGCATGGAAAGTGATGGCCCAGCTGACACGGTATGGCATGGCATGATATGGCATATGGATGTATAATGATGTATATAGTATGGTCTCCTTCCTCTGCCTGCAAGATATAAAGACATTATGGTTGCAGCCATAGGAATTGCAACGTTGGAAGCCTTCAAAGCACCCCGAATCAAGTCTTCCATCCCAGCGGCCGGATGAGGTTCCCTTCAGCCAGGGAGCTGAAAAGCACCAGTCGCATGAGCCAAACGGTGTCCAAGCGCTTGACCCGGATGACCCATCGCATGACCACGCGATTGATGGTGCCAGCTGGATTGCCAGATGTCTACAAGGCGGAAATGGCATGGCGGGATTTCTGATGAAAATTGATGATGAATTCAGTTGGACACAGGATGACCAATGGATGACGATATTTTTCGACTGGCTGGGTAAGATCACAGCTGTGTATCTAGCATAATTCTGGATATTACCAGCAGAAAGTGCTGTATCGATTTGATTTTGCGCTGCGTCGCAACCCCTACCATGATCACCCCAACCGTCTCTGGAACGATCGCAGGTGCGGACCACTGTGCATCAAGGCAGTTTGGAAGTTCACATCTTCCCGTGGGTCAGAGTGAGTGGCGCAGCAGCAGATGTTTCGACAGATGGGAACTGGGGCCATGCTCAAGATTCTCGATGATCTGCTTATGTAGATGGATCACATTTTTTGGGGCAAATGTTGGGAAATAGTCTCCATGGATATGCATGGAGCATGGCATCTATGGGAAGGGCTTTATTGAAGCCAGGCGATGACATCAAGCTTTGGGGTTCCCGAGGTCTCAATTCATTCCTATCATCTCCATTTTTCAACGTTCATAGAGGTGTCCCCCAAAAGAAGAAAAACAAAAAATGAATTGAATAGATAGAAGATGATGGCAGATGGATTCCACTATTTTTGATCTCTGTTGATCTACTTTCTTTTTTTGAGGGAGCCCCACGGTCAACGACTTGACCAATATTCCAAATGTGTAATACACATGAGCCGATGGAACTGGTTCAGCAGGGAATATGCCATGGAATGGGAATGGGATGGGTCAAACGGAAGTGGTCTCAACTCTGATCAATCAAGATTGGGTGGTCAACGAAAGAGGACCTACCATTCTGCTGGTCGTTTCAAATCTATAATTTGAGCCAATCATAGTCATTCTATCTTAACCCTATTTTAACCACTCAAAATTAGCGCATCACCGCTGAATCATAGCTCCACGTGCACGTCTCTGTGTCGCCGCCGCTGGCCACGGCTTAGGCAACCAGACCTCTTGGCAGGTCACCGTGCGAGCAGATAGCACGGATGAGGGTGACTTGGTGTTTGAAGCCTTGGTGCCCCGAAGAATTGGCATTTAGAGTGGTTATTCTATGGTTAGTTTATGGTTAACAATGATTACCATCTGGTTATTTAACATAGCCATGGAAAATCACCATGTTTAATAGGTAAACCATCTATAAATGGGCAATTTTCCATGGCTATGCTAAATAACCAGAGGGTAATCTAGGCTGATTATATGAGTAACTGACAAAATTATTGTAATACTAATTTAGTCTTTGCTTCGCCTTGGCCTTTCCGAGGTTGCACAAAACCTTCATAATTCATAACCGATAGGGGACGACCCTATACCGATACCCCATTTGTGATACTTCCGGGAATACTGAAATCCTCATAACCGAAAGGGGACGACCCTAATTTGTGCATGGCATTCAATTTAACATATAATTTGGTCCGCTACTCTTGTGATGGTCAATAGTTAGTGGATCATCGATGGTTGACAATGGATGATTGCTGCATTGGATGATGATCGCTGTGGACTATTGGGATATTCTTGGATTAAACATGGTGGATTATGGATAATTATGGATACATTGGTATGGATTGGGATATATTACATTGGTATGATTACTGTACATGGATAATGATTGATGTATAATGATCAGTGGGATATGCTTGGGATACATTGCTATGGCAAACCCAAAAGCTGATCATCCCACCATCCAACCATCCAACCATCCCTAAGGCCTCCTGATCATGACATCAATGTGTGGATATTCACCAACAAACAGGCGGATAAACCGGATAAACCCAGCAGCTGGGGATATCATGACCAAAAAAACGGGTTCAAGCACCAACGACATGTTCCAGTTCGTAGTCTCCATCAATAAATCGTAACATGTCTTGGATGGGTGGCTTAGCTTCCCCAGATTATACAATTTGCAAAGTTGAACCAACGACAATGAGGGTTCTTGTAGAAGCAACAGGCATTGGCATTGGGGAAGTTCAGGTACTCATAACAACCATGAGGACATAGTCAACAGGAATAGAGATCTGTTACAACCAGCAAGAATTGGGATGTCACCAGTATATGGCCAAACAAATAAGTGGGTATGATAAAAAGTGGGGGATATGTCCCAAATCCCATGGTTGTCTTGCGCAGAATGAAAATGTTAGGAAAATATCCTGCACTAGATATCCACAATGGGGGGAGACCCTCTAGAACCGAGGATCCACATCGAAGTTATAGGTCGTTTTGTACTGTACCAAACCATTCAATAATATCAAATCCATGTTTGATCCATCCATATTCCAGATATTTCCAGATCATCCCTCCTGCCTGCTAGTAACTAGTATATGTTCTTCCAACATTTTACCCTCGAATTATTCGAATTCCCTCTGTTTTGTAAGAATTGTTCTCCCAGTTTTTTTCGTTGAGGAAAGTTGGTGGATGCAGACGAGTGGGTGGACTTGTGGCCCAGGGGCAGCAATAGGAGACAACTTAAAAGCACCAGGGGAGTGGGGCAACTGCACTGCTTGGTGCAGTTGAGGTTACAAATGATGGCTTGTTGCCATGGTGAGAAAATCACTTCCAAACGAAATGGACATCCCCATTGAGCAGTATTTTTTTTGGTTTCCAGATGCTTTTGACACTGCGAAAATTTTTTTGTCTCTTCATATTTGGGATGTGAGCAGCAGAATGGGTTGCTTGTTGTCCACTGTCTGAATACAGTCGTTGCATCCCGAGACGGGAAAATCATCTGCCCTCTCAACGTGGCTATGGAATCGGAATATCCCTCCATTTCTAGATGATTTACAGTGACTTACCTATATATGTAAGGGTGGTTCACCATAGCGATGTAACATTACACAACAGATTACCAGAGGCTAGAACTAAGGGCTATTTCCTGCCAGTTCGCTGGTGCTGCCAAAGTTTTGCAGGAGTGAGATGCTCTTCCAGATGAAACGCTCAGGGGAATATGACTCAGGCCTGGTCACGCACCGAACTTGGATCATCATGGGCCCATGGGTCATGTTTTCGTTTTTTGAATTCTGTGGCTTGTTCCTTTCAGAGATTTTCAGAGTCCATGGCTGTGCCATTTGGGTCGACACTGGTCGACATTGTTGGACCCAAAGCGACAGTTTTTCCAGGGCGTAGATCCATGGCTGTGACCGCCCCACAGGATGATCTTTGGAGTCTGCCATAGCCCATAGCTATCCATAGCTGGTGACAGGAGAATTGAGTTTCAGAACCTATCAGAATCATTGAGTCATTACCATGTATTAAATTATTAACCGTATCAGTGTATTGTTAGGTTTTAAGTATTGTTAAGTTATTCCCTATTGATGATTGAGTTTAACAGCAGGATCAAGTTATACCCCGCAGCACCTCAGCTTTTATTTTCCAGCGTCATAGCAGCGTCTTTCTTGGTGAAAAGTCCCCGTTGGACTATGACTATTTGGCTATGGATCAATACCTATACATACCATTTTTAATGGGATGAACATCCATTTACCAGCTATTTTGATGTTCACCAGGGGTACGAGGTTTTGACACACTGCCATTTATATTCCCTATGACTATTGCATTCTCACATATTCCCACAGAATTATTGTCAAATTGTCCACCATCCCTATATTTTCCTCACCTATTTCCACGACATGTTATCCACATGTGCCATGGTCAAGAGTTCATATTCCCCTCTTTCAGGGGATGGTCATCAATCCATTCATGGGGATTTGTATACCCATCATCAAAG
The DNA here is from genome assembly GCA_947184155.2 of Cladocopium goreaui. Lineage (NCBI taxonomy): Eukaryota > Dinophyceae > Suessiales > Symbiodiniaceae > Cladocopium > Cladocopium goreaui. The sequence goes on along the minus strand of CAMXCT020000357.1, from coordinate 256,073 downwards.
GGATTTATATATTTGTAATATATATATATACATATAATATATATATATATCTATACATTGTATGTATATATATATGATCGAGAGACCTTTAGGTACCATTTTGTTCCGGTTAATTCTCATAATGTTTAAAGCTTTTTGGCAAATTGAGAGGATTTAAAGAATTAAATGATTTAATCCTTTTAATCCTCCAGAGCCTTTGGGGGATTAAACGGATTAAAAGGATTAAATGATTTAATCCTTTTAATCCTTTTAATCCTCCAGAGCCTTTGGGGGATTAAAAGGATTAAAAGGATTAAAAGGATTAAATCATTTAATCCTTTTAATCTCCCACAGCCTATGGAGGATTAAAAGGATTAAAAGAGATTAATGCTTGTCATCACCATTGGGGTTCTGGGGGTCTGGAGGATTTATTAAAAGGATATTTAAAGGATTAAAGGATTAAAGGATTAAAAGGATTTAAAGAATTAAATGATTTAATCCTTTTAATCCTCCAGAGCCTTTGGGGGATTAAACGGATTAAAAGGATTAAATGATTTAATCCTTTTAATCCTTTTAATCCTCCAGAGCCTTTGGGGGATTAAAAGGATTAAAAGGATTAAAAGGATTAAATCATTTAATCCTTTTAATCCTTTTAATCCTTTATCCTTTACATCCAATTTAATCCTTTTAATCCCCCCCCAGAGATCTGGTTTCAGTCTAAGGCCCAAGCCATTGGATTAAATGATTTAATCCTTTTAATCCTTTTAATCCTCCAGAGCCTGTGGGGGATTAAATGGATTAAACGGATTAAATCATTTAATCCTTTTAATCCTTTTAATCCTCCAGAGCCTTTGGGGGATTAAACGGATTAAAAGGATTAAATGATTTAATCCTTTTAATCCTTTTAATCCTTTTAATCCTCCAGAGCCCCCAGAACCCCAATGTGAGGACCACGCATTTAATCCTTTTAATCCTTTTAATCCTCCAGAGGCTTTGGAGGATTAAAAGGATTAAAAGGATTAAATGATTTAATCCAATGTTGGGCCGTAGCAACTCCACGATCTCTGGGGGATTATTAAAAGGATTAACAGGATTAAAACGATTAAAGGATTAAATGACTTAATCCTTTCTAATCCTTTTAATCTCACAGAGCCTTTGGGGATTAAACGGATTAAAAGGACTATGATTTAATCCTTTTAATCCTTTTAATCCTCCAGAGGCTTTGGAGGATTAAAAGGATTAAAAGGATTAAATGATTTAATCCTTTTAATCCTTTTAATCCCCCAAAAGGCTCTGGAGGATTAAAAGGATTAAATGGATTTAAATATTTATCCTTGTAACCTTAATCCTTTTAATCCTTTTAATCCTCCAGAGCCCCCAGAACCCCAATGTGAGGACCAAGCATTTAATCCTTTTAATCCTTTTAGTCCTCCAGAGGCTTTGGAGGATAAAAAGGATTAAAAGGATTAAATGATTTAATCCTTTTAATCCTTTTAATCCTCCAGAGCCTGTGGGGGATTAAATGGATTAAACGGATTAAATCATTTAACCTCATCTTCCTACCTCTTTTAATCCTCCGAGCCCCGAACCCCAAGTGAGCGACCAAGCATTAATCCTTTTAATCGTGTAATCCTCCAGAGCTTTGGTTCGGGATTTAAAACGGATAAAAGATTAAATCCTTTATCCTTTTTTTTATCCTTTTATCCTTTTAATCCTTTTAATCCTTTTAATCCTCCAGAGCCCCCAGAACCCCAATGTGAGGACCAAGCATTTAATCCTTTTAATCCTTTTAATCCTCCAGAGCCTTTGGGGGATTAAAAGGATTAAAAGGGTTAAATCATGTAATCCAATGCTTGGGCCTTAGACTCCAGATCTCTGGGGGATTAAAAGGATTAAAAGGATTAAAAGGATTAAAAGGATTAAAAGGATTACATTTCGCGGCTGTTTCTTGGTTTTGCGCCTGCTTCTTGGCCTTTGCGCCTGTCTCTTGGCCTTTGCGCCTGTCTCTTGGCCTTTGCGCCTGTCTCTTGGCCTTTGCGCCTGTCTCTTGGCCTTTGCGCCTGTCTCGTGGCCTTTGCGCCTGTCTCTTGGCCTTTGCGCCTGTCTCTTGGCCTTTGCGCCTGTCTCTTGACCTTTGCGCCTGTCTCTTGGCCTTTGCGCCTGTCTCTTGGCCTTTGCGCCTGCCTCTTGGCTTTCGCATCTGTTTCTTCGTTTTTGCGCCTGCTTCTTGGCCTTTGCGCCTGTCTCTTGGCCTTTGCGCCTTTCTCTTGGCTTTTGCGCTTGCTTCTGGGCCTTTGCGTCTGTGTCTTCGTTTTTGCGCCTGCTTCTTGGCTTTTGCCTTTGTATTTGCTTTGCTGGACTTACCTTTTAACATTTTTAAGCTTGTTCTTTAAGCTTCTGGTTGTACCTTTTTGTATATTCTTGTTCTTGGCTTGCATTTTTCCCATTAACATATTATAATATATAGTTCTTTTTCTAAAACAAAAAACTTTTGAAATATGATGGCATAGTACATATGACATATTATTGATTTGGCAGGGACCATTCATGTTTCATTGTACAATCTAGACTGACGGATGCTGCGTGAGAAGCTAATAGACCGACAAACAAGAGAGGTATAACAGCTCTGTTAGGGCAGTTGTCGTTTTGGCTACAAGCTAGAACCTACTCACCCTAAAAAGTTGCGAAAAGGGAGCCTTATCTGTCACCGAATTATATCGGATGTGGGGCTGGTGTTGCTGCTGTTGCATGTCGGTAGAGGAGGTGGTAGGGGAGGTGGTAGCGGAGTATTCCTAGCTGGTGTCGCGGGAGGGAATCACATGCTTGATTGCTTGATGGTGCCTTTGTTTGCTTTGGGCAACACGGCCGAACTGTCTGCTGGAGATGGTCTATGAGAAACCAAAAGGCCGACAAACAAGAGAGGTATAACAGCTCTGTTAGGGCAGTTGTCGTTTTGGCTACAAGCTAGAACCCACCCACCCTAAAAAGTTGCGAAAAGGGAGCCTTATCGGTCACCGAATTATATCGGATGTGGGGCTGGTGTTGCTGCTGTTGCATGTCGGTAGCGGAGCTGGTAGGGGAGCTGGTAGCGGAGTATTCAAGATTCTGCGCTGGTCACCCGCGTAGAAAAAAGATTGAGGGTGTACATATCTATGCTCAGGAATCATTGTGATACATTGCATGCCTCAGACTTCTTGGGTGAGATTCCCAACCCATGCGATGGGGGGATAAGCAAGAGGACTTGGGAGTCGCAGGTGATGCTGTGCAGACAGAAGCTTCGGGAATTCAAACAGGGTCATGATGTTCAAGGCGGCAGCTCAGATGATAAGCAAGGCGGTGCAAGTTCTGACGACGATGACGAGGGCGGAGAGCCAGCAGAGCCCCGCTTCGTGATCGACGACGAGGGCCAAATCACTTTCCAAGACATCATCAAAGATTCCTTGGAGGAGGAAGTTCATGCTTTCATGGAAGAAATTGAGCACAACAACATTCGGAAGATGCACGGTGCATACTGTTGCCCTTTCTGCCCTTTCCGAGCTTTTGGTCGATTGTGCCAGCTCTCTGATCACCTGAGGCGCCATCATGTCGCCGCCAAGCAGTTTGTGTGCTCAGGAAAGAAGCAGTTAAAAGTGATTTTGGCCTTGCACGATTCAGATTCTGTCCGCAAAGAGAACGGTGCAGACTACTTGTTTCGCAGTGCCATGCTCCTTAGAACTCAAGTGGTTCCTCCTCTCGACCGCAACAAGAGTTTGATTGACAAGAACCTACGCCTGCTGCTAGAGAAAGACGGTCCAAGATATGTCAACCAAAAGGCCCTTGGAGAACAAATCGTTGCCCGCAGAGTGTTGAACATCTATTACGACAAATCCTTTGCCGAAATGGTCTACAGGGAAATTGTCTTGCACCATTCGAGTGTTCCTTGGCAGCAGCAGAACATGCACGTGCAATGTCATCGTTTTAACTTGTGTCAGAGCAGGATCATATTTTTTACGGTGTCAACCATGCCTTGGAATGATGTTCATAGTTCTTTTCTGAGGTCAAGAGCATTTGGCCTCGTGTACATTTGCGGGCTTTGGAAGCCGGCAACATGCTTGGGAACTTGTACCCTTCCCATACACGTCATTGGTGGCCTCTTGTGGAGGACATCTACATGTCCTATCAAGTCCAAAGCTTGAAGAGCTCCATCTTCAAAACTTTGGAACACAGTCAGGAATTCTTGTGCTTGTCCATTGATGCTACACTCAAAGTCTGCATGACTGCGCAGGGACAAGCAACTATAGAGCATCGGCCCAAACCCGAAATGCGGCTTGCTTTGATGATGAGCATTCTTTGAGAAGGGTGCTGACTATCAGGGGGCGTACCGGTGCCGTCTTAGGCATGGTTCCTGTTCCGAGTGAAGAGTCACCAAAGATCAAGGAATCTCTGCGCAATCTTTTCTCCAACCAGGCATTGTTCCAGGTTCGATATTTAGCTACGGACAACCCCTCTCCTAAGCTCTTCCGCGAGTTGAAAGAGATCTGCCCAAACCTGAGCTGCCTCTCCTTGGATCCTGTTCATCTGGCCATTGTCTACGAATATGCCCAGTGGGGGAAGAAGACGGCTGGATCGAAAGTTCTACGGTGTTTGCTACATAAGATGAACCAGGTAGCCCCGAACATGCGTTCCAGCTCTTGGGGGCCCCTCTTCACTGGCACCGCACCGCCAAGCCTGACTCGCGATGAAGAGCGGGCACGACATCTCATCACTGACGGCAGCATGGGCGCAACCAGGGCCAAACGCATCCTGGACAACCTTCATCCAGATTCGCCTTTGTTCTGCCGAATCACCTTCATTGAGGCATTAGCCGCCCTTTGTGCAACGTACCCACATGAGGTGAGCCGTAAAGTGACAGGCTCCAACAAAGAAATTAGGAAGGTTCTTTGGGCAGCCACAGCACCAGATAGATTGGAATGGCTGATGAACAACCTCCGTGTGCGGCACGATCTAACCCCTCTAGAGCGGGGGTTGCTGCCAAGCGGCACGTCCTCTAATGAGTCCCTTCATGCCGAGATAAATTCGTGGACTAAGTCCATCCGTTCATTGCACCAGAGCACACTGCGGCTGAAGCTTGAAATTATGCAGTTTGGCAAGGTGCTCGCCCATCATGTCGCCTCGTGTTTTCCTACGGTGCAGCAGACTTCAGAAGGTGTCCTGCTTGCGCGGGCAGTGGCCACTGATGTCTGGACCGATGCCACCTGGCAAAACTGTTGCTCGTCTGCCAAGGCACCTGTACCTTTGCATCGGGCGCGGCAAGCGGAAGCCAGAAAGGTACAGAAGTGGAAGCAAACAATCCCCATAAAGAGACGCGGAAAGAGGACAGTCCACTCCGTCAAACGTGTGCACTCGATTCGATCTTCCGGCGTCAAGCCGAAAAGGCTTCGACGATAGCGTGCAGCAGTGCATCGGATTGGCGATCTTCCGGCGTCAAGCCGAAAAGGCTTCGACGATAGCGTGCAGCAGTGCATCGGATTGGAGAAAAGAAAGTCCAAGCCTCTGTTCATGCATATGTGACATGTGTGTTGAAGATGTGTTTGCAAGTCCGAAGCGATGCAAGTCCTGTGCCACCTTCCTTGTTTAGTTTTTGCAACAGTCTCGCCAAGTGCCCTGGTAGGCTTGCAAGGGTTCACTGCAATCGAGGAGGCACGATTGGGGCCTGTGGTTGGTGTTGCCTGGCTTGTTCCAATATGGACCGCGTTGTCGGGTTAACGAAGCGTTGACAAGGAGCTTCGCGTGCCCAACCATCAGCAATCGCCCAACAGCACACAAGCCAGCACGTCCGTTTTCCCACCCAGCCCTCCCATCCATGATTGCTGCCACCACGGACATGGAGGCTGAAACAACCCATCCCATATCCATGAATGGAGAAACGAAAATGTCATACTCACGCAGAGCGCTGCAGTAGGTTGTGGGTAAACATGTTCCGTTGAAAAAGTCGATATTTTGTCTGCCCAACCTTTGGCAGAGCTTTTTCAGCAAGCGTGCAGCAGTTTTCCGCCCAGCCTTCCCGTCCATAGTCGCCACCATGGACATGGAGGCTGAAACAGATCTATCTCATATCCACGGATGAAGAAACCAAAACGTCATGCTCACGCAGAGCGCTGCTGGAGGTTGTGTTTAAACATGTTCCGTCGAAAAAAACTAGAAAGTGCCCAGCCTTTGGCGGAACTTTTTCAGCAAACTTGAAGCAGTTTTCCCGCCCAGCCTTCCCGCCCATTGAAGTCACCACCGTGGAAATGGAGGCTGCAACAGATCCATCCCATACCCATGGATGAAGAAACCAAAACGTTATATCCACGCAGAGCGCTGCAGGAGGTTGTGGATGAACATGTTCAGTTTCAAAAGATTCTGCGTGCCCAGCCCTTCATCTGAGCTTTGCAGCAAGGGCGCAGCAACGAGCAAGCCAGTACATGTGTTTAACAGTCCCACCCTCCCATCCCAGTTACTGTCTCCGATCAACGTCCAGCGCTTCGGAAAGTCTCGCGCGATTATACAAATGTTTGCTGTAGCGCTCATTAGATTGAAGAAGATGCCTTTCTAGGCCAACGAACGAAATAGACCCCAAAGGTCCCTGCCACATATATATATATTGAGTGCCACCCAATTTGCCAATGCCTGTAACTGCCAATGCCTGTAACAGCCAGTAACGGGTTTCCTTGCTTAGAATAAAAAACTGGAGGAGCACAAGCAAATCAGCTTTTCTTGGTTGCCAATCTTCTCAATTCCAAGGAAATTTCGGAAAGCGTTGGTTCAAATTGTGTACTTGATTCTGGGTTTGCAACATTTTGGATCTTCCCTTTTGGATCCCATGTTGTATTTTATGTGTAGCACTGTCCACACCACTGAATTGCTGGATGTCACTGCAATGCTTTTGGTTTGCGAAGATTGCTTATGATTTCGTTTCAGGAGAAGAATGCATTTTTTGTCCGATAGCCTGACAGTCTCATCATATATATATTATATATATATCATATATCAACCAAATAACAAATCCAAGATCATTTGACCATGGCACCCCCATGTTTCTCCCCCTTTTTTCTCCGGATCTTTTCGAACATTTCTCCGTTTCGACGTAAAACCAGGTGCTGCCTTCGAGTGGTCCCAGCCGCTGACGCTGTCCGAGAGCATGACGACGTACCGCGGCTTCTTCCGGCAGCGCTGCGGCGGCGAGGCGGAGACCGTGGAGGTGGCCGTGGCGCGGGACGAGGTCAGCGGCTTCCTGCGCTTGACCTTGGCGCACTGTCGACAGGTGGGGAGAACGGGTGGGATGATGGGATGATGGGATGATGATTATAGATGATATTATATGATATTATATGTAAATATATGTAAATAGATGGTTATAGATGATTATATGATGGTTATAATTATTGAATTATATGTGGCAAATATATGTAAAGTATTGATTATAATATGACCATGATAGTAATGAGATATGTAATATATGTAATTGTATGTAATATATGTAATGATGATGAAAGACCATATTAATGGTAATTATGGTAAGCATGATAATTGTGATAGTTATGATGATGGTACAAGTATGATGATTATGATAATAGCCTATTAAATAAGCAAAAGACCTCAAGAATAGTGACAATGACAATGGACAGTGAACATAATCGTATTAACACTACTAAGATCTATGAACTGATTTGGGGATGGGTTGGGATGCGTTAGGATGGGTCTTGGGATAAGGTGCTATGGGGATTTGAAGGGCATAGCCGCTTAGCCTGACATGTCAATGTCCCGTAGAATCTGTTGCAATTTCTGAACTAGTTGGTCATTGCAAGGTCTTCAGAGCTGTTCAATGCTGTTCAACTTGGACCCCAACAAACAATTGGCAACTTGAAGGCTTCCCATTACTTGGCCATTTCTGGGGTTCCATGTGCGATTTCCGCTGTTGAGCCCAAATCTTCCACTTGGAAAATTGCGCAAATGACACCAGGAGCCGTTCCTCATCGAGAACAAGTCCAGCGAAAAGTGTGGCCTGGCTGGGTCCAGCGCTGGGTTGGGATCCGTTAAATGTGTTAAATATGTACATGCAGAGATAGTTTTTTTTAAAAAAAAAATGTTTGTGGAAAATATCCAACAATATATATATATATATATAATTTATTATATAATATGTAATCTATATAAATGCAATATATATAATAATATATATATAATAGTATATATATAATAATATATATATATATAATAATATATATATAATAATATATATATGTAATAATATATATATATATAATAATATATATATAATAATATATATATATAATAATATATATATATATAATAATATATATATATAATAATATATATATATAATAATATATATATATATAATAGTATATATATAATAATATATATATATATAATAATATATATATATATATAATAATATATATATAATAATATATATATAATAATATATATATAATAATATTATATATAATAATATATATATATAATAATAATATTATATATATAATATTATATATCATTATATATACATAATATTATATATATAATAATATATATAATAATATATATAATAATATATTTAATATTATATATATAATATTATATATAATATGTATATATATATTATATTATATTATATATATATATATATAATAATAACAATAATAACAATATACACATATATAAATTTATTGAAATACAGAGATAATATTATGCACAATATATCCACAATGTATCGTTATCATTCGTTATCCATTTTGCACAATCGGTACCAACCCTGGGCAGGTGGAAATCCCTAGAAAAACTACTATTGGAATGGGTCAGAGGAAGTCCAAAGTTCAACAGCTACACCAAGCAGCCATGAGTTGGAACAACCAACAAATCAGTGTGGCTCCAGATTCACTGCACTTCAATGCACTTCATGACAGAACCAGCTCATATTTCCATGTGTTTTTTCCCATGAACAGCTGATCCAGAGTCATCCAGAGGTCGTTTCGCTCCAAAGAATGCCACTGGCTGGGTGATGAACTTGCAGAAGGGGGACGGTGCCTGGGCGATCTGAGGGGCTGAGTCCGATGATTTCGTCGCTGGATTGGTTGAAGGGAGAACCGGAAACCGGTGAATTACCATGGGTTTTCCCCATGAAATACCGGCGTTTCCTGATTTCCCACCAATCCAGTGAGTTTGAGCCCAGGTGAGTGTCCTTTCTTCTCGCACTTGTGGGGTGGAGATACCTGGATGACAATGACGATTGGTGCCAGAGGCCGGCAGATGTTTGCTTGGATTTAGTTTCGGTGTTGTCATGATGATATACATAGTAGTTATATAATGTTAATTAATGTTATATATATATTAATAGTTATACATGTACTTTAATATCCTTTCCAATCCTGTTCATGTTCTATAAGAATTTTCAACACAGAAGAACCGGAGGATGACCCAAGTCACCTTGATGTTTACGACTGGTGCTTGACATGTTCGACTCCACCAGTCAGCCATGTTGCTGGATTGATGTTCAAAATGAAAGATGTTCATTTAATAAGTTCATGTTCTTTCCCCCCATTTCTGGATATTCATGGATATTCTAGATAATTATTTAGGTGTGTGATTTGCTATTCCTGGAACCCAAAGAAGCTGCAAAACATGGCGTTCGAAGTGAGTTTCGACATGTTTAGACCCTCGAAGATGTGTATTCAAACATATTCAAATCTAAAAGTGAGGATCATTTTGAATTCCAGGTACCTATGTTGTATAATGTTGCATATTCTTGCTGGGGATAGGCCAAGTGGTTTTTTCGATGTTTCGCTTGCCGCCCTGGCTAGGTGAGAGCGACAGTGGCTCGTCAGAAACGTTGGAACCTGGAGAAATCTGACCTGGAGGAAATTCCTCATTTTGGAGAATCTAGTCAAGAACTGGTTCTTTTAATATCATTTTATAGTAGTTAATCTAAATCTATCAAATATGTGGGATTCCAAGATATGTGTTTGAGGTTTGCGGTCAATGCAAGTCAGGAAGTGAAGTCTCAGGGCAAATTATCCACAGAAAACAACGGAATTTGGGGATTGAACGTTTGGTTACCGGAAGGTAATCTTGAGATCATTGCAACCTCGTCACCCCATCCCCAGTGATTCTTGAACAGCATTCCTTACTATTCGTTTGGCGTTTGAAATGCAACCCTTGACACATGGGGCAATGAATTTCGGCAGGACAGATCTGTTTTTTTTAAAGATCCTAACCCGCTGGTAAACTAACATAACTATGGAAAATCACCATTTTTAATGGGAAAATCCACTATAAATGGCCATTTTCAATAGCTATGTTAGTCAATTACCAGAGGGTAATGACCATCCTATGGGTCCTGAGGTTTCGACTTCGATCTGTCCATCCCGGCGACGCACAACTTCCGGGATTTGATCATCGAAGTGGGCAAGGTGCGGTGTACCCGTTAGGTGTAGCATGAAGCCAATTCGCTGTAGACTATGGCGGATATCCATGATAATTGATACTAATATTGATCCAGATACAGCAGATACCATCAATATCAATGGTTTAGTATCCCTCATGGTTTGCTATGCAACTTCGAATTGTTTCCTATCCCTTCTCATTTTTTGCTTTTGAAAAGATTGGGGGCAAGCCAAAAGAGAAACATTATTGCCGAGAAAAGATGCAACAGGGGGACTCCAAGGTGACATCTTCACTCTATGCACTAACCCTGGTCACTAATTGGCAGCGGTAGCTTTACTTTATTTCCAGACCCCTCAGAAATCGCAGGTCAACATTATGTATGGTTTTTGAGTGTAAAGAGCTGTGTAGAAACGTACGATCCGTTTCCCTGATTTTGCTGTAGAAACGCATATGGTGGAGCCATCCCTACCCTCTTAAAAATGAAATTTGAGGGGGGGGGAGTCGTACTGAAATTTCATTTTAAAATTCCATTTTTGCAATCATGCTTTCTCAATGATCAATATTCCTCATCATTCCATGTCTTTGGCAAGCAGATGAAAATTAAATACTTGCGCTTAGCTCCGGAGGAGCCAAGCACATGTCAGACTGAAGTAGCACATACGTAGGGATGGCATCCCTCCAAAAATTGCGCCGCCGTCATCATACTTGCGCTTAGCTCCTCCGGAGCTAAGCGCAAGTATTTTCTAACCAGTGCCCAAGGCTTGTTAAGAAATGTTACTTTACAATTCCATTTGAGGGGTTGGATCACTATCCCAGGGTTTCCAAGCAAAAAAAATGGAATTCGACAGCTTGGTTTTGTCCCCCCCCGCCCTCCCCCTCTACAGGGGTAGGGATGTGGAGCCAATATGGGCGGTTCACGAAAAGATGTGGAAGGGTTTGCAGCCAGTGACTCTAAGACATATGTACCTTTTCAATTCTTTTTGCATATCCTAAGCAGCGGTCAAACTCAACTTAACCAACCTAGATTCTTTGCAAACGAAGTTACTGGGGTGATATCTATTGATATCTTATAGATATCTCAACCCAAATGGTTTCATCAGTGAAAAAAGCATACCATCTGGTTATTTAACATAGCCAGGGTATGGATGGCCCATAGAAATAGATGCTTTACCTATTAAAAATGGGTGGATCTTTCCATGGCTATGTTAGTCATAACCAGATGGTAAAAAAGCCATCGCCCTTTCGACCTTTTCGCCTGAGGCGAAGCATCAGCCGCGGAAGGTCCTGGTGAAGGACGCCACCATCCAGCAGAAACGCCTCTCGCGACGCTCCATCCGGGAACGAGGCCGGTGTCGTAAAAGGTCGTAAGAAATGCAGATCACTATTATCATAGAATTGGATGATGGGACAATTTACAGGAAACCCCTATATTGAATGGTAAAAACCATGGTTTCCTGTAAATTTTCCCTTAAACCAATCCAATGATATTAGGGGATACAAACTAATAGATCTAAGAGTCTAATAATTAGGAAAACTCCCATTTTTCGGATTGTTGATATACATTTACAATTTACAACTATATTATAGAACTCAGCCACTCATTTCTGGGTAGTCATGGGGGATAGTTTCTTGTTGGCTTCAGCACCAACCATGAGCATCCCAGCGGTTGAGCTGCGCTCTGCCAACCATTACGAACACCTTGTAGCTGCGATAAACAACTCTCCTTGATGGCTGATTGATTCCATGAAATTCATAGGGTTCCATCATTCTTATACAGTGCTTCATAGAATTGGATGATGGGAAAATTTTAACCGGAAAAGCCTATATTTGATGGTAAAAGCCATGGTTTCCGGTTAAGATTTTCCCTTAAACCAATCCATTGAGTGCTTAATGGAACCAAGGATCATTACGTATCTGAAAATTTCTCATATTTTACTGGCCAACTGGGGTAGACGATCGCAGCCAACCCTATATGTGGATTGTGAAGCTATGGGTTCCAGGATGTTTCAGGTAGATTGTTCGTGAAACATCCACCTAGGATCAGCCAGAGATCATACGACCCCTTCCCATCAAAGGGGCTGGCATTGCAGCGGGTTTCGATAGCTTGGTTCCTTCATGTACTATGTTTGCAGGGTTTTTGACCGTGCTTTGGGTTCTACAACTTGAAACCTTGGGTTGATGTGCTTAAATTTGGTGCATACTGTACCCCTAAAGTATCCTAAAGTGGCGGTTTTATTGTGGAACATATGGGTTTGAACCATAGGATGTTTGGTTTTGCTAGATCTCCGGCACATCCGACCAGGGATTTCAAGAATTTTCAGTATCCAACCTTCATGCCCCAAATATTCCCTGGAAAATTCCATTTCACCCTGAATACTATGCCTGATCCTGGCATTCCAGTATTCAGATGCATTCAGTATCACACCGATATGAGGGTTTCCTGAAATAGGGTTGCCCCCAAATCATCTATGTTAGGATTTTCCCTTAACCATCCTTTTCGGGGTACTCCCATTTATGGAAACCCCCATGTTCCCAATGTTTTTGCACCAGGCGTGCTGAATACCCTGAATCGTATGTCTGTGGCCTTCCGTCACGACCACTTGGAGATGGGTTGCTCGGTCAAGTTGCGCGGGAGGATCGGGAAGATCGGGAAGATCAAACCTCCATTTTCCTATGGGTTTTCCTATGGTTTTCCTATGGTTTTCCCATGGTTTTCCCATTAAAACCTCCATTTTCCTATGGGTTTTCCTATGGTTTTCCCATTAAAACCTCCATTTTCCTATGGTTTTCCTATGGTTTTCCTATGGTTTTCCCATTAAAACCTCCATTTTCCTATGGTTTTCCTATGGTTTTCCCATGGTTTTCCCATTAAAACCTCCATTTTCCTGTGGTTGTCCTATGGTTTTCCTATGGTTTTCCCATTAAAACCTCCATTTTCCTATGGTTTTCCTATGGTTTTCCTATGGTTTTCCTATGGTTTTCCCATTAAAACCTCCATTTTCCTATGGTTTTCCTATGGTTTTCCCATTAAAACCTCCATTTTCCTATGGTTTTCCTATGGTTTTCCTATGGTTTTCCTATGGTTTTCCAGGTGGATTTGGGTGAACTCAGGCAACCTTCAGGTGACCCGAAAAATTCAATCCATCGCCTTCCCAGGTGTGGCCAAAGTGTCGAGTTACGCCGGCTTTGCTCCAAAGGTGAAGTCGCAGGTCGGCGATGGATGAAATCCTGGTACTTCAGGGGATCCCCAGTTGAAGATGTCATGGGAACCATGGGAATTTCAGGATCCTAAAATGGAGGTACTGTACCATATTTCTGGCCATATTTTGTGGGGATATTCCCTTACATAGGCCTTACATAGGCCTTATATATGGTACCTCCAATTTAGGTTCCTGAAATGGCCATTGATGGGAACATGCCATGGGAATATCATACGGTGAAATATCGTTGGAATATGATTGGACTATAATGAATGGTACTTTTAATGGTAATTGTCATGGTGATTCATGAGGATATAACATGATATAACCACCTAAATATGGAGATGCAATGGGAATATCATATTAGATATACCCTTTTGGGAATCTGTTGACCATGGAAAATCATAATATAAAGGGGCCATTTGCATAGCTATGTTGACGCTGGGCACCCCCGCAAAAATGCCATTGGACCTTCCACGTTCCGCAGGTGACGTTTGCTGAGGAGAGCTGGGTTTGGGCGGGATCAGGCCACCAAACTTTGCCAATATTTTCGTAGGAGTTTACATGTCAATCTTTTGGGGGGTTGCTATGTATAGACATGTCCACGTATGATAGAGTCTGATAGAGGATCTTATTTTAATTTGATGTTAGGGTTTCTCTCAGTTTTACAACAAAGCATAAAACATAAATGTTATCACCCAAGTCACCATGATGAAAATCCAGTAGGGGACCAGCCGAAGGAAATTTGCTGATGAAAATTGCTGATTTCAGGTTTGGGAATTGGCATTTTTCCAATATGTTACTGTTGTTATTTGTCCAATACAGTTACTAGGCTGTGAACATGATATTCATTATGACTTAAGCGTAGTCACTTTACATTGGGGTTTTTGTTTGAAAATAGTGTACCTCAAAATCCAACGGTTAATCATTATCTTCATTTTTCAGCACAATTAAAATGGTGGTATCCACCATTTTCCGAGACACCCAAATGTCAAGTTGGGGAAACACATCCCATTTGGTATCCCATATTCTATCCCATTTTGATATTTGGGTGTGTCTGAAATGGGAAAATATCAATATCCCATATTACATTCCCAGATTGGGATTTAAGGGATATTCATGGGGAGAAACATCCCTATTGTTGATGGTTAATCCCGTTATCTCCGTTTTCAGATATCGTTCCCTATGAAGATCCTATGAAGAATCACTCTTGTTGATGGTAAAATCTCACTTTCAGATATTGTTAAGTCCCTTTCAAAGAAGTCGCTGTTGATGGTTACCCTCTGGTAATTTAACATAGCTATCGAAAATCACCATTTTTAATGGGAAAATCCACTATTTCTATGGCCATGTTCAATAGCTATGTTAGTTTACCAGGCCGGGTAAGTTCAGAAGTAAGTACCTTTCTGAAATCCCTATTGAGTTGATGCTTCAATCCCTACGGAATCCCAAATAGCCTCTAGTAAACTAACATAGCTATGGATTATGGCCCATGTATAGATGGTTTACCCCTTAAAAACTACTTAAAAAAACGGGTGATTTTTTCAATAGCTATCTTAGTTCACCAGAGGCTAATCAATGGTTGCAACAAAAAAAACACCATGCAATCATTGGAACCATGTTTTCATGCTTAAATTCCTATGCCCATGACGGATCCAAACGGTGCTGGTATATTAATGCTAACATAAAGGGGTTTTTTGTTGATGGGATCCATGTGACACCATTTCTTTCGCAGCACCGTTAGGATCCGTCATGGGATGAATTTCCTCTGAAATCCCTGGGATTTTCGAAGGAGACCCAGGTGCAGCAGCGCCTCTTCTCCGTGACCTCGGAGGAGGCCGAGGCGGCCGAGGCGCAGGATGCGCAGCACAGCCGCGCGGCGCCTGGGGGTGAGGCAATAGGGGGAGAATCCACCACTGAAACTGGGGGATTTCGATGGGAAAATATGGGAAAACCATCGGAAAATGTTCGTTTAGATGGACAAATATGTGGGAAAACCATTGAAGAAATATGTGGCGACAGTCCTATGTTTTCGGATGGTTTTGGACAGGAAAGTCCGGAAATCAGAGAAAAGATATGGGACATTCACTAGAAAAATGCATAAAAATGCTGGATTCAATGGGAAGATCATAAGACTTGTTGGAAATCTCTGAGGATAAAGATGGACATTTTAATGGGAACATCATAGAAAATATGGGACATCCCCGCAGCAAATGGATGTTTACAGCTGGGAAAATAATCCATCAACGGTGCAACAATCATGGGGAAATATCCATGGGAATCTTGGGATTTAAATGGGATGGGAGAAACAAAGGTACCGATATGGCCAATTTCTATGAGGTGTGCTGGATTGCTGGCATGTCCCGATTTTGGGTATTGTGGGCGTTATATTCCCCGTCATGAGATGGCACTAAAGAATCTAGTTGGGACACTGCTTCGGTCACTGCACAAGTTGAGATGAGATATATCATATAGTCATATATATCCATTATCCATCATCATCCATCCATGCATTGCTTTTCAATCCCATGGGAAGTCAATCTGCAGCGGTGAATTTCCACATACTTCGGACTGGGAATCAGACTCTGGACTTGGGAGCAACCACACTTGGGCCGTAAAGTCATGACCACAAGCGGCATTGCGCGCAAGACCCTGTCACTCTTGCGACATTCTGCCATTTTCAACCAATGAACGGGTCCAAACTAGTAAACCGTTCCAATTAAACCCCAAAAATTCCAACTCTGGGGCTAGGTAGCAACTAGGTACAGTACCCAACTGACCACAGCCAGATGGTTGTTCAAGCTTTGAGGAATCTCCTCTTATCCTTCTTATTTTCCCAATTATTTCATTTCCGTCAAAGGAGGTATTCCCTTTTCCCATATATATTCTTCAATTGTCAGGTTAACGAGTTTCTTAAAAGAATCATCCATATAATCCACTATGTCTCATGTGATCCGGTGATATCAAGCGCGTTTAGCTGGTATATTCAGTGGATTTCTTAATGGGAACATCACCGGAAACCATGGATCTGCCAATGAAATATGGGAAGTTCCTGCAAAGTTTCCCTTCACATCATCCAGGCCATGTGCACCCAACTAAGGTCGTAGACCCTCGATTGAGTCGGGCATGCACAAACGCGGGCGCTTCATCGAGTGGGTCCTTCTGCTGCAGTTGGGGTGGGGGTAAGAAGCGAAGTGGAAGGTATATCCCTGAAAATATGATTGATATGTATGGATAGAAGATATTTCAAGGCCTGTGGGGATCACTGAATACATTTGAATACTTCATGATGTAGGCAGTTTTGGATAAGTATAAACCAAGGGTTTGCAGGAGTACCATCCGGCCTTGTGGTTCGCCTCATCAATAACCTAGCTCAGTGTATCAGTGCAAAAAGGCCGGTGAACCAAAAAAAACACAGCCCTGACATCGTCATTGCGATCCATGAGCACTAACCATTTTGACATTTTTGACATCTGCGGGTCAAAAAAACCATCTACAATTTTCCGGAAATGTTGAGGGATTAACATCCATCAATCCTAATTTTGGGGTGAACACTAGGTCACTAGGTCACCAATGGGGATTCCATGCCACCCCCAACCGCAGGTTACAATGACCAGTACTCTGTCGTCGGCAATGACCGGCCTGAGTCTGAAGTGCCTCAGATGGCATTTTTACATATTTTTACCATCGCCAGTTGGGATGGAGATGGGATAATGTACCATGATGTACCTACAATTGATACTAGTAGGGTATGGATCAAACATATCATCATGACTTACATTTGGTCATTTTTGGGGGTAAGTGTTGCTAAATATTCCAGACATGGAGCAGATGGGTGCAGTTCAAAGGTGCTTCATCGTTAGTCATCGTGGATTCCTGGAGTTGCTAACAGGATTTCACCATATTCCACTGCAAGTGGCAGCCACATCAATTCATCGATGGTTGGGTCAATTCTTACTCTGTGTTGTTGAGGTTCATAGATAACTGGCTGGTGGTTTGGAACATTTTTTATTTTTCCATCATATATGGAATAATCATCCCAACTGACTTTCATATTTTTCAGAGGGGTTGAAACCAAACCAGATAATGATTTCAAACTTGAATCAAGAGCAATGTGATGGGAAACGGTCGTTCCTACTAAAAAAATGGCATGATTCATGACCAGGTTATGCCAGGCTTATTTTTTCTGCAGGTGGAGACGGATCAAAATCACATAGCTGAACATGGGTATAACAAAGTAATGTCCTTATGACAATAATAAGTTTCCCCTTTTTTTCAAAAAAAACAATCATTCAATCCCTTTTAAAATCAATTTAAATAGCAAACAATAATACCTATGGATGTTTTTCAAATTTATTATTGCTTTTGCTGCTGAAGAAATATAATTAATAATTGCTTAAACTATATCTTGGGGGGGCAGGTCGTACAGTTGATTCCCTTTCGCTCCCTTTTAAAATCAATTTAAAATGTAACAAAATTCAAAAGATAATCTACGGCCATTCCGTGAGATTATTATTGTTTTCACCTTTCACCGATGATTTTTTGTTGTTGCCTTTACTTCGTCTATATGCTATTCAGAAAACAACACGGCCAATGGTGTCAGTATATTATTGCCTACGCATTTCCGGGTTTAGTATTTCCCGTACTGACACCTCACCGGGGGGTGGGTGCCCTTTGTGAGCTCGAAAAAGTTTCTTTTTAAGAACGGTGTAATAAGAGGTCAACACTTTTAAAACAGAAGTTGCTTATACAACATGATGTATCAACTTCAAAAAACTCGTGAAACTAGCGTGTTCGGAAATAAAGCGTCTTTTCAATGCATGAAAACACAGCTTTTGGAACAGGCATCCCTTTACAACATGATGCATCGGAAGGCTTGTGCCGGTGCCCTCTGACTGATATTGATTGAAGGCTTTCTTTCAACTTCCACCTAAAAGCTCAAGAGGTTGTGATGCAAGAAGCCTTGGTAACGCAAAGCTGAGGCCGTGCCCCCTGACTGATATTGACTGAAGACTTTCTTTTGGCTTCCACGTGGAGGGTAAAGAGGTTCTGTGGTGCACGAAGCCTTGGTGATATTCCTTGCTGTGGCAAGGCAGCCCTGCGCCAATCATTGTAGCGTTGCGCGCGTCATATCTAATGCGTGCCCCCGGGAATCGAACCACAGACCTCTGATCCCAGCCGCGCCAGCGACCCCAGCCACCGCAGCCACCGCAGCCACCCCAGCCACGCCACCCCAGCCACGCCACGCCAGCCACTCCAGCCCTCGCCCAGCCTCCAAACCCTTCCACCCCAAGCTTTATCCCGTCTCGAACGTAAACCCTCGTTCGCTATGGGGGCGGCCCTAACTCTAGAACCTTCAGTCTTCATTTATTTCGGGGACAGCTCCAAACCTCAGCCGCCCCCCGAATGGTTTTTTAAGTTTGAATTCGGAAATACTACAAGGTTGCCAGTCGTGTCAATATCATATCGCACATGCACTTTTTGGTTTCGTAATGGTCTTAGTGGCGCTCCAAGTTGGGTAGCCTTTGTAAGCTTCAAAAGCATCGTTGTTTTTACAGGGTATAGGAAGAAAACAGTTTTTTGCAACTTACTATTTCTTCGTTTTTGTTTTTGTTTTGATCAAAGTGAAACCTGTATCTTGTGAAAGGCAATGGCTTTCTCTGCAATAGAGAATCAAATTAACATGACAGAAAACAGCATTGTCAGGTGTCGAAATTTACTATTGCCTTTGAACTTCTTAATGTTTTCGACGGGGCCTCAGCTTGTGGCCTTTGTGAGCTAGTTATTTGAAATTTCTTGCCCGGGAAAACATTATTATAAGGGTTCTAATAGAAGAGATGGGCGAATCCCAAATCAAATAGAAACAACATCGACACTGGGGGCAGTTTTTGATTGCCTAGGCACTCCTGGGTTTATTATTTTTATCTTGGCGCTCCATGGGGGGTATCCGGGCACCCTTTCTAAGCTCGAAAAATTGAATTTTTAAAGACAGCTTTGTAAGACATCAACTCTTTTGGAGCTGGAGACCGACAACGGAAACAGATTGCTATTGCCTAGGCACTTCTGGGTTTATGATTGCTTTTCGTGGCACTCCATGGGGGGGTATCCTTTCTGAGCTCGAAAAATAGCATTTTTTTACAGACAGTTTAGTAAGAGATCAGCTCTTTCGGAACTGGAAATGTATTTTTTTTAGAGTTTTTGTTGTTTCTCTAAGGTTTTCTTGTTGAAAGAGGAAACTGTTTTCTCTGTAATTTTGATTCAAACTAAACAGATAAAAACACACAACAACCACAGATACAGTATTTTTGGGTTTATTATTGTTTTCTTTGAAGGGAAAAACAAGAAGGATATTCATTTGAGTTTGTTATTGTTATGCATTCTCGTGTTTATTAATGGTATACTGTATTTACTCACAAAAACGTTGAGGTCGAAACAAACAAAATACAATTGCTTGTTCAGGTAATAAATTTCGGGAGGTCGTCGGGAGATAGGTAACATAGCAATACAAAAATTAATAAAGGTTCTTTTACTTTTAGTATTGGCAAAAAAAAGGTAATTTTTACGCATCATTTTACTATTGGCTGAAGTTTACTATTGTTATAAGAACATTAGTGTAGAATGGATGTGGTCCCTGCCCCAAATTCCAATCCCCTGTTTAGTTTGCTCAAACCCAGCTGAATGATTGGTCAAGTCAAATCAGCTCAGTCAGTGAAAACGCCATCCATTTTCGTCATGTTCATCTCGCGAGTCTTTGTTGGTGCAGTCACTTTAGCCAACCATCCCCTTTCATGACAATAGAACTCATTTCATCATAGATTTCCCCAATAACCATAATTTTCCATGATAGACCCATCATAAACCCATCTTATGGATGGCCTCATCAGTAGATCCATGAAATCCATTTATCATCCCATTGACCATACGGTGAAACGCCATCGTCCAAGGCCTGCGCGTCGGCGCTGGTGTTTTAAAGCCAAGCCTCCACCACAGCCGCAGAGGAGGAAAAAGGCCGGGCCGAGGCTGTGGTTTTCATGGGGAGATCAATCCATAAATGGGGGATCCCCCAATAGCTGGATGGTTTGTAATGGAAAATCCTGCTAAAATCGATGATTTGGGGGTAGCCCAATGACTTAGGAAAGCTCCATATTAACAACCATATGGGATGTACATGGATCATTATTCTCATTGTATGGGATGATCAATGGGAAATAGCAAATAGTACCCTCTGGTAAACGTTTACATAACTATGGAAAATCACCATGCTATCAATGGGTAAATCCACTATAAATGTGGTATTTTCAATAGCTATGTTAAATTACCAGAGGGTAACGAACATAATGATGATTGACAATCAAACTGTTGGGCACCATATTTTCAGACCATTGGACCATGACGTTTGCTCGGATGGGAGCCATCCATTGTGGCCACCAGATATCTGGTGCTGGAGAACTGTTGAGTCGCAAATTTTCTTAACCCAAAACACCCAGTTGATTTGTAGTATTTATACACCATAGAGAGGAACCATTATGTTTTAGAATATCTTTTGTTAGAGCCCCCTCGAGTTCTTGAGCAAATCCAAGTCAGAGTAGCAGTAGATTTGTTCATGCGAGCTTGTCCAAGGATCAGGATTCAGCATGTATCAGCATGTATTATCATCGAGGTATTTATCAATGATATACCGCATCGTCATAATATCATGATATATATATATATAATTATATAATTATATAATTATATATATATGCCATCGATCAGCAGAGGCAACCCATTTGCAGACTGTGTTTTATATATACATATACATTGTATACAACGTTCATAGATATTTATAGCCCCTTTATCACGAATAGGAATTCTTCATGCCGCCAAAAAAACTTGCATAGGTTTGTCCAAAAATAGGGTACCCGTAATAAATGGGTTATTCACTTCATTTTCCGTATGAATATATTTTTCACAGTGCCACAAATTGTGGGTATGCCTAAGAATTTCAGACACACCCATGATATTTCCATGATTCATTGGTGCATGGGATTGATGGTTTTTCATCCACCACCGATTCTGTGAAAACTGACGTCCCCAATTTTGGCATCGCCGTTTCTTCTGGTTGGATGTCTTGGATTCATGACTGGGGGCCCCCAAACATGGGATGTGAAAAGAAGCTGAAATAAATCTGTCCAGTGGCAATGACCAATAGTAATTTAACATAATTAGCTATAGTATGCTATAGTTATTTTTACTATATTTTTCTATATTACTTTGCTTTTCACATGATATGCCAGAGGGTATTTTTGATATGATATCCCCCTATTTAGGTGGCTATATTCCCGTTAATCACCACTACCCTAAAGCACCATGAAATTCCCACAATGCCATGGTCACATTTTTTTACTAGGCTGTACGGATGAGACCTGCGAGAGCAGAAGTGGCACTGGGAGAAGATGTGGAGAGGCCGGGCGTGGAACTCTGAAGTTCATGGGCATTTGGAAAGTGGACTTATCCAACAAAAAAATGGGAATTGATCTAACCCAACAGTGGTCTTACATCCCAAAATTAGGGATTTGTCCAAGCAAAAATTAGGGAGTTCAACCAACAAACATTGTAACATGGGCAGTTGAACCGCGGAAAATGAAGGGTTCAAGTAAGTTTTTGCAAGGAAAGTTGGGGTGATTGAACCAGTAAAGCTTGGGATTTGACGGCAGTAGATATCTTGATATACGGGTATACTTACATAACCAGAGCTAGGTGGGATTGATAAAGAACAAGAGAATCAAACAACCAAATACCCGAAATCAGGGACACATCATGGATCTATTCACAGAACCAACATAAACAAAGCAACCTGTTGAAAACTGGATTTGCATGGTTTTGGAGGCATTGCAACCCATTGAAACCTACACATACGCTTCGGCTGAACATTCTTTGGTCTTAGTCCTGCTGATTTGATTGACGATTTGTATATTATTTATTACCTTAGCACATATTATCACATATTTACATATTCATATATCTATTATTTATATATAAACATATGTATATGTATATATATATATGTATGTATGTATATATATATATATACAATGTAGTATATTTAGTCCTTTATCGCTCTACTTCAGCTGACTTCCGATGCTGATTTGGTGGGATATCTGCTGCCTTGTTTCTGCCGGACTCAGGTTGGACTGGGCTTTAGCCACTTTTCTGCAGGATTTTCTCTGAAACCAAGCTGTGTTTGAAATGGGCGCTTTGTAGATTCCCATAGTTTTTCATCCCCAAACCCCCACGTCCAAATTCCACAGTTTGGAAGATCAGTTTCCCATGAAAACAGCCATTTCCAGTGCTGGTAGATTCACCGTTCTAAGGACCTCTACGTGGAAGGTTTGGGCGTGGCCATGTTGGACATGCAGCTGGACACCCGCGAGAGCCACGAGTTGGGCTACGCCTCCCTGAAGTCGTTGACGGTGGGCCGAAACGGGGCGGTGGTTTGCCGGGTTTTTATGAGCACAGTTATAGGGATCTGGGGGTAGGGGATTCAACCAATGAAAAGGGGGGGGGTCATTTTTCAAATGCCTTCAGGGGGATTCAACTTGATTCAACCAACCCTAAATGATCATGGCTAATTGATGTTAGTTGCCGGAGCCTCTTTCAGGTGAAGCTGCGGCAGGTGGCAGCCAAGACGGACGTGGAGGGCCGCGCCGGGGCCTTGTGGAGCGAGCTGAAGCTGCGGTCGTTGCACCTGGACGTGGGCACAGGTGCCTTGCCCTGGTGGTGGTTAGATCCAAATATATGGGACGACAGCCAAAATTACAGGATATTGCAGGTATAGATGGTGTGGGTTGGGAAAGCTTCAGTGTCTACACCTGTTTTGTGTTGAATGCGCATGACATATGGCCGGGTAGAGAGTACATTGTCAGCATAAGAATCATACACACACACACATGGTGACATTGTGTGTGAGGGATCACATTATGTATGCATTATAAGATGCAGACACAGTCACAGTACATTGATAACTTCCAAATACACAGCAGACAATACCCATTATAATTACATGCACAATGCATCACTGTTTTCAGCATTGGGTATCCCGCCGTGTGATTTTCCCAACTGAGGAGAGGCGAAGCACCATAGCTTCTCAGTTGCAAGAGGGCGACCAAGGGAGGAACTTTCGAGATGGAGGTGTGATAGTATGTTACTTCCCAATTTTGATTGAGAATATCAAGAGGAAACCGGAACCCCCTGCGTTTGGATTGTGAACAAATGCGGTTTCCTGTAAGCAGATCCCTCGAAAGAATGCAACGACAAGATTACCAGTTTCAAATACAGAACTTCCGCCGCCAGCAAAGAGGGAGGTTCGATAGCCCAGCTCAGAAATGCCACTCCACCCTCCTACATTTCTTGGCCCCCTATGAAGTGTTAGATCTTTTGATGAACCTGGAAGAGCTACCTTCCGATTGTCAATAATGTCATATGTTTTTGATTTGAGGTTGATGATCTATGGGATTGCTGTAGGTGAGGCCTTGAAGACAAGTATCCCTAGGACCCATTTATTTGGATTCAAACCCAACCCTTGAGTAGTGAATCCCCGAAGTCAGTAATTTGTTACTGACTGGGTATCAACAGTACCTCATAGAACTGGGATGCATTGGCTTATACCCCAAGTTGTACAGGGTTACTATGGGTACAACCGGGTAAATGGTTATGTCAAAAAAAAAGTGTTAAGAAACGTATTGCTAACTTGCAGGACAATCCAAGTACCATGCCCCGTCCGGCAATTGAATCTCCCTTATCACTCCAGTCGGTAGCGTATTACCCTACCATATCCGTGTTTACATCATCCCTTTGAATGTCCACTCGCAGCTCCATTCCACAATCGTATACAAAATCCCATTGTTTGTCATCTATTCAATACAAACGAAGATTGCCATCGAATCCAACTACCATTTCATCGACGACTATAGATGGTTTAGTATGTGTTTAATCCATTAATTGATATTTGATCCAACACATCTAGATGGATCCATGTCCTTTCCTTATCCTTGTCTGCCCTCGGGGCCACCTCTCCAATCCTTTGAATCATCTTGCGCAGTTGGTTATATTAGTAGAATATCATGGGGATAATGATGGATAATGTCAATTCACTCCGACATGGCTCATGGGGATGAACAATTCTTGGTATTTCTATGTATTTCTATGTATTTCTATGTATTTCTATGTATTTGTTGCTTAAATTTCCATGATATCCCCATGATATCAATCCCTATCACCACATCAATCCACCAATCCCTGGAATCCCCATGATTTTTGGTGGATGATAGGGATTCCCATCCCAGGCATTATGGTGATGTAATGGTGATTTACAGTACCTGGATATCATCCCTGGGGATCCCCCTGATTCCCATCCCATCCGAGGCAAGGCATGTCACTCGGTCCTTCGTCCCTTCACCGGGCCGCTGCAGATCCTCTCGCAAGACGGCGAGCCGCCGCCGATTGTGCACATGGAAGCCATGCCGCTCGGTTTCAACAAAACGCCAAAACGGAAAAGCCGAGATTTTTGGGCTTCACCATACTTCACCAACTTGGAACTTGGGAAATTTTGGGAGGAATTCAACTTGGGATGTTTGCAACAGTTTGAAAACATATATAATATTTTTACCTGTATGACTGGATCAGGTTTGGTCTTAGTGTACTGTGAATGTTGGTAGATATTCCATACATGTAGCATTTTGGAACTGAAATCCGGGAAACTTTCAAAAGAAAGAATGGAGGCTTTATGATGGTTAATAGGGGTTCATAACAAGGCATCGAACAAACATGTGATCTTGTGTTCAACCACAAATCCGAAGAACAAGCGGGGATTTAAACAACAAGAGCGTTGCCAATCTTTGGTGGTGAGTGGTTCGTGGATGATTTTTGTTGCAATTCAGGTTGGCCATGGAACTGTGGTGTGGAAATGGTTGGATAAACCAATGAATCTACAGATGAGCTGATGTGCTGCGAGTAATTCTTGTAGCCTTTCAATGGGATCGTTTTGTATAATATTTGCGTCAAATCTATATCAGATGCCGCAACGATTTTTTTTTGACAGATTTTTCGGCACGCAAGGGGTGGTTGATGGTTTCACGATGCTGAGCCATGCCATGTCTTGCGGGTCTAAGGTTGAAGTTGGTGACGGAGAACCAAGAGGGTGGAGCTGATAGTTCCAAGGTGTACCCGATGCACGAAGGATTGTTTTGACTCTGGATTTTTTTTCCAGGCATCGATGCTGGAAACCATTGTAAACCTATTAATAATGTCATAAACTTGTAATTTTGGGGATTAGCAAACTGGGTCTGGTTTTGTTATGTTTTGTTTACTGAGTTTACACCATGCTATGAGATGATTGAAGTATATCAACTGGGGCAGTATAATAACCCCGGGCCTTTTATTTTAGCTTGGCTTGCCCCTTGGCACTACCAATGCATTAACAGCCCAGAAAACGATAACGAACTTATACTTATACATGTACATGTTCATGAACCCTGAAGATGGCAACCTGCACAGGCCTCCAAAACGATAGCAACACGATAACAAAAACGATAACGACATATGATGAAAACGTGAACGGTTGGGCGGATACCCACCTGACCGGCTTGAACATATCACCTTTCAAAGACTTGTATGTTTGATACATGGCGACGGAAAATGAAAGGACATGAAAGGAAAATGAAAGGAACATGAAAGGAACATGAAAGGAAAATGAAAGGAACATGAGAGGAAAATAATGCAAAATGAAAGGAACATAATGCAAAATGAAAGGAACATGAACGGAAATGAATACAACATGAAATCGGTATGAAAGGAACATGAAAGCAACATGAAAGGAGGATGAAAGGAACAGATGACATTTGTTGACTTTCGACCAAGGATGCTTTCACACCCACAGAAAGCTGGAAAAACCACATTTCTAGCACAGACAGCCACCTGAGAAAACGATAAGAGTAACCAAAAAAAACGATAACATGATTTGGGGACATTTAAAAAGAACGATTTTGGGTTTTTATACAATCCCAACATATCCCAACGATTTTTTCAGTTTTCGGGTGACCAGTGAGCTTTTTGCCTTGGCCACTTGGCCATGTGAGGCCATCGATACGAGGGATGGATCAGCGCATTACGAGGTGGGGCCTGGCGGCCTGGGGCGAAAAAAACGGCGGAACTTCATACTGATGTTATTTAAATGATATAAATATATATATATAATATATATATATAATATACATATATATATATATAATATAATATATACATATATAGATATATATATATATATAAATGTATAAATATATATATATAAATATAAATGATATCTATGATTTGAAGATGAAATTGTCTGAATGAGCAACTATTAACAACTATTAACATCTATTAACATATATATATATACATACTAATTATCCATGAATCATGTCATACTGAGGAGTGATCCCCTGCTCGTTTTTGGTGCCAGGTGCGGCGATTGGAGTTGAAGGTGCAACCCTTGGGGCTCCATATCGAGACGGCCTTGGTCTCTGAGGCTCCAAAGATTGGAGGTTTGAAAGATCCAACGGTTGGGATTCAACATGGTTAAATCATGTTAAATCATGGTTAAAATACCTTTTTTAATATAACTGTGGGATTGAAAATTCATCCCAATATTTTTTCAGAGGGTCTGGATAGATTTTGTTGAGCGACAACATGGCCGATGGCTAGTATGATATTGGGGATGGCTTTGAAGCAGATGTATTAGAATCAGGACCCAATTAAAGATGTGAAGGATTTTCAGAGTTTCAATGCACAGATCTTCCCAAGAATGATTTTGTTTTGGAGAGCATATTCACTGTTTTTGCGATCCTACCCTGGTTGTTTATTACTTGACTCAGTACTTAGTACTTAGTACTCCTACTTTTTCATCATAGACCAATGAATTCATCAATAAAATTCCCAGAATGGATGCTGGCTCTTTTGAGATTTCAAGGACTTTTGGCACAACCGCTGGGCCTTTGATCTGCCAGGTGGTGGTTTGGGTTCTGGAGCTGTCAGGGATTCTCAGAGCTGGTCGGGCGCTGTTTTTTAAGCTTTCTGACCTGGCGAAGGAACTTCACACAGATCATTCCGGTAAGTTGCATGTGTTAAGAAAGTTAAAGAATCTGGTTCCATTTGTTTAAGCATCATCTATATCATCTATATCCTAAACGGGAAATGGCACAGAAGACCTGGATCCTTGACAAACATGACATGACAAGCGATCAAGAAAAGGTATGATGACAAGCGATCACCGCAAGTGTGTACATGCCATGGCACGTATGACATAGTTCCTTGGGAGTTGCGCAACCTCAACCAGTGTCAGGGGTCCATTCATCCCATGTTTTCATCATTTTCCCCACAACTCCATGGCAACTTACATTGGGGGCCCATCACAACCATATAGCTTGAGACGCACCCAACTCAGGAAAAAAAAGCTCTTTGGTGTCCCATTATGTCCCATGATCTCCCGGCATTTAATGCATTATGGCTTTTTGACTTATTGTATCCCCTCATATCCAATTATATCCGCATGAACAAATTTGCACTTCTTGTTGGTTCATTCATGTTCATGCAGAGTTTGATCAAATATCGATCTTCTCTCAAGCTAATCAAGTCTTACACCTTCAGCTTGCCTGAATAAATTGCTAAATTGATGTATTGTTCACTTTGAAAGCACCCCCATAGAACATCATAGCATAATTGTTGGGTCGTCCTTGGATTCTTTCGCCAACCAGGTCCAGTGTGCTTAAAACCGGCACGCTGCGGCAACAGAAGCCCATGCAGCATCTGGCGCATGCATTGGATGCAGAGGAGATCCTGGTTTCATGGCAATTTCATGGCAGTTTGGTGGCGTCTTTCCCTTTTTCGGAACATGGAGCCATGGAAAAGCCCATGTGGAAAAGCCATGCAGTTGCTGCGAGGACATGAATCCTGACGATGCCTTGGTGGACCTGAGATATTGTAGCGAAGCCAAGGGGATGGTCTGGAGCCAGTTCTGGCACCGGTGGTTTGGGATGGGGGGAACTCTTCCAATAGATATACATAGCATTACATATCCTTATCTCAGAGGTTTTTCTTGTGAATTATGATGCCTTATGATGCTTCATGATGCTTTATGCAGATTCTTTGAGGGATTGTTTGAAGAGTTGTTAAGGAAGAAACCAAGCAGACAGTTTCAAATATGGAAAATCCGTAGCGACCGGAAAGAAATTCGAATTATAAATGATAGGTACGAAGCAATGTTACGTTGGGTAAACCATCCAAAATGGTCTGAGATCAGTTTTCGGGTTTGTACGTAATAGATCGTTCTTATATTCGTATGAAAATATGTCAACCACTTGGATATTGTAGATTGACAGGGCTGATATGGGTATGTCAGTCCAACATTTGGAACGCTCCATCCGCATCAGGTGGATTTTCCCTAAGCAGCCTTATTTTCTTTATACTTTTTGGTTCAATCCTCTATTGGCTGGACCTACCCATGTCATCTACCTAGCAAATTAAGCAATGGCAATGGACAATCATCCATTTATATTTATACCCATATTATTCCCATATATTTATATATATCTATATACAGATTTATAGGACCATATAGGACCATTTGGGATTTCCAACTGCCTCTGTCTCTTCGCATCACGTCGTCTCGCCTCTAGGCGAGCCTCGGGTGGTCCAAAATCCCACCGCAGAGGACTCGTGGTGCTGGGACTGGTGTTGATGCCTTTTTCATCCTTTTTCACTACCAAAATCTGGAATTGATGATGCGCCCTGGAACATATTCACATCTCGAAATATGGCTCTATCATGCTCTATCATGATTATCATGCTCTATCCAAGTTTGAAGAATCCTCGTGCAAGCCCCAATGATAGACTGGTAGACCAATTGGGGCGTGTTCTCTTTCTCCACCTCAGCGAGGACTTCAAAGATCAGACCCCTGTGGTGATCCGCGAATTGATGCTGCGGAAGATCTGTTGTGTCATGACTTTGTCACTGGGCAGAGCTGTCCTCCCGATTTCCGGTTCCTGGTGCAGATGGGTTGGGTTTTAAGTCCGAAACAAGTAGGAGTATTAAGTGTCAT
This sequence comes from Cladocopium goreaui, assembly GCA_947184155.2. Classification (NCBI taxonomy): domain Eukaryota; class Dinophyceae; order Suessiales; family Symbiodiniaceae; genus Cladocopium; species Cladocopium goreaui. Next base: position 226,351 of record CAMXCT020000357.1, on the reverse strand, counting down.
AAGAGATGGTCAAGAATTTTAAAGATGATTGATGCGTGTTTGTTTGCATGTGGGAGTACATTCATTTTCGGTAAAGCAGAGTAAAGCTGTGAATGTTGGCGAAATGTTAGTATGAACGCTGTTGGGAAGGTTATCGCATGTTATCACCATACATCACCATGGTGGACATCTGGAAACCATGGTGGAATAGTGGAATATATGGGATGAAACATGATGAAACTGAGGAGCTTCACCGGGACGGGCAGCTCCACTTCCGAGAGGAAGGAAGAACTGCAAGCCTTGGAGATGCTTGGAATATGGCTCATCGCTGATGTTGACCTTGATATTGTGGTTGTGGTTACTGCGGTTAAACGTGCAACATGTAATAAGATTAGAGTCATGAACATCTGGCCAGATTATGGCTTATGATTCTGAAGTTATAGTTTATTTGAAAAAAAAGTAAGACGTGAAAACACATCCCTTCCAGGAGATGGACATTCATCGGTGGCTCAAGGGATGATGGTAACAATCTGTTACAATGGTAAGGAGTGTTCCGGACAGCACCGTTACCAGGATGAAGAACAAAAAAGACAACACACAGTTCCAGACAGCACGGGCACGGATGGTCTTTTTTTGGACATGATTTTTGCAATGGTCAAAGCAGGGGATATGTGAATCACTGACAAGAACTAGTTAGCAATAATGTTCCCTCATCCATAAGAACCTGTCTCATGTGTCACCGACGCTGAGATTGTCACTGGCTAAACAAATCTAAAAAAGATGGTCGCGTAATTAGGTGTGTGATTAGTGATTTCAGGGAAGAGTTACTGGAAACTCCTAAATTTAAAACGTTCAATGACAAGGAAACTCCTATGTTTAACAGTGTTTAACTATATTTACAGGATAATTGAATGATTTTTCGGAAACACCTATATTTTTTGGAAAAAGAAAAAAACATGGTTTCTTGTGACCATTCCCAGCAAAACCCACCCCAGCCTCCATCCTGCGTCGGTCGACGAGTTTCGACTATAAGGATGCTGCTGAGATTAACGCTCCCGTTGGACGTGCATCAGGCGTTTCGGACAAAAAAAACAGCGTTGAATGGTTCGTTGGATGGGTTTAAGGGAACATAAAAACCGGACACCGCTAATTTGATGGGGAAAATCATGGATTCCCGTAGAATTTTCCACGGAAACCACTCCAGTGAATGGCCATTTCAAGTGATGTTTCAGTTACTCAAGTCCCATGAAAACATGGAAGATAGGGAGGCTAAAACAATGAACAAACTATGAAAGTAGGTGTGGCTCAAACAGACTATGAACACTCCATGAACACTCCAAACATCCATGGTGGGAACATACTATTAAACATGGACACCCTCCTGGGACTTTGGGATCACCAAACCTCAAGTGGCTTACTGGATGCATTGCTGGGCACTGCCAAAAATTACATGTTGAAGTCCCCAAAAGAGTATACTTCAATGGTAGTCAGGTCCTGTAGTCTAAAGTATATACATTTTGCCCAAATTGTCGTTTGGTTGGAGTTGGAATAGGTTTTCCATGTGTTTTCTACTATTGATATTATTATCATCATGAATATTATTACATATTATTACATATTATTACATATTATTACATATTATTACTACATATTATTACATATTACTGTATTACTATTATTATCAACTATCATTATTATCATTTATTCATATTGTGTTGATATTATGTTTTGCAATATGTTGATCATAAATATTAATAATTATAATAAATCATCATGAATATTATTCATATTACTATAACTATGATTCGTGTTATTCATAGTTTTGTTTTGCATCACAACCCAGGTTGCTGGTATCGTTTATCCCCGAACATCACCCAGCTTATGCAGGTCCGAAACTCTTGGGAAAATGACCAACCACACCACACAAGCAGCGAAATATTGATGGTTTCAAGCCATGGTCGGTTGATTTGCACAGGTTTTCGATGGAACTATAGCTAGAAAACATTAGAAAACAGCATATCAGGTGGTAAACCCCCACTGGTTCCCTCTAAACTCTGGTTTTCTTTGAAGTCCATCCACATTCACCCTGCGAAACCAGCCGTGCCACTGGCGCCTCCATGAGCCCAGGCTCGGCTGGTGCTGGGGAAGATGACACGTGGCATGTCGGTGAAGGACTTCTCAGTGCCTTGGTGGATGGACTTCCCGGTTTTATAAAGGGCAATTTGTTGGGCAATTTTTTTGGGTAAAACAATGCCATATAATGCCATAAAGCACCCCATTTTTTTTGGATGGTTGGAATAGCACCCTAAAAAATGTTGATGACTGATGACTGAGGGATGGTTTATTTTTTTTTTATGGTTTTAGCCGCATGAACTACCATGGCAGTCCATGGGATTCGTCAAAATGGGACATGGGATGGGATTAAATCATGGGATACCCAATCCAACTGGAGAATGTCATTGAGTTTGCAAAAGCACGAGTTGAGACTTGAGATAGTTTTGCAATGTTTTGCATGTCGTTTATCGTTGGTTTACCATGAAAACGATTTCCCAATCTTCGAAAGTGGTTGAACCATGTTGAACCTCACTTGAAATTGTGCTTCAAATGCTCTCCCTAGTTTTTTGGGCGGTGTATTGTCTTGCAAAATGCGCCTTTTCTTCGGAATCAAACAATACTCATCCCTGACTCCTAGGGCTATCGTATATGCATTCTTTGTCCAGTCACTGTATAGTTTCCTCACCATTTTCCCATAGGTTTAGGATAGGAAACCAGCCCCAAGCAACTTTTCAGCAGCTGCTCCCTCCGGTTGCGAAAACACGGTTTCCGTGCCCTCAGCTCCGCTCGAAGGTGCGTGAACGCTTCCTGTCCAATGGCATCGAGGAGTTGACGGAGATCCTGGCTTCGCAGCTGAAAAACGCTGTGCTGGCGCAGGTGCATTTTACACCCTGGAGGGTTACCCTCTGGTAAACTAACATAGCTATTGAAAATTGTCATTTTTAATGGGAACACTCACTATAAACTGCCATTTTCAATAGCTATGTTAAATTACCAGAGGGTTACTCCCCTGGGGAATTTGACGTGCGGAACATGGGCCCATGGAGTTTGATGTGGGTCGTCCACAATATTTTGTCCATTTTTGTCCTTTTGAACATGAAACCATCCGTTTTTGGTTGGTGATCATTTGTATCCACAATACATTCATACCAAGGTGATAAGTTGGTTTATACCAACCAATAAATATTCATAGATTCTTAGATCTACCACCATCGATAGACATCCTATTTATAAACATTCATAAACCAACTTAGCTATCTAGGGGGCCTCACCTTGCAATATATCCCCATTATGTCTCCATTAAGTCCCTGTAATAGATAGTCACATCCATTTACATCCCGTATATTATAGATCCCGTTTCATATTCCATTATTGACGGGTTCATCCTATTTCAGATTCCACCTCGCCAGATATAGGTATTCTCTAGGTATTATCATTTCATTACAGATCTTTTATCCTATTATATCCTATTATATCCTATTGGAAAATCTATGATCTCTATCATATACAGGATATTTTTTTCTGGCTTTTCCTATATTACTGTATATCATTCTATATTTTTTTTATAGACATTAATATGGCCCAAAATGATTCTCAGATGCCCGGTTTCAGCCAGCTTTTAGCCCGCGGAAAGGTGCCCAAACTCTTCGGCAGCCAGCTGTTGATTGGGAACCCGCGTCGCCTTGGGGAGGTCGAAGTGGGATCCATGCGATGAGATGATGGGACAAGTGTTTTTAATGCCCCAGTTGACATCAGTTTGAAGAATAATTATGATTATTTATGATTATATAATCACTAAGTAGCATGTGATTATTGAACTGATTTTTTTTGTCAGTATCTAATCATCAGTTGATGACTATCAATTATTCAATATATTCATGGTGAAAAATACATACTATATACATGATCATAGCATCTTTTTAATGATTATACTGTACTATTGATGGCATCATTGGGAATTTGGGATTATTGGGAGTATTTATCATGTTTCACATAGTTTAACCATCAATAATATGGGGATATAGTTGATAAATCATGGTTGACCCATGATGTTTTCCACGGAAAACAAAGCTGGTGATTCTATTGGCATGTTTGACTATAGGAGGATGCCCTGGTGAAAACTGAAAGAACATCATTCGTTTCTTTTTACACAAATAAATTCTGCTCGAGATCGTCATTATATGTTATCAATGATCATATAAATCATTATATCATTATTGATAAACATCAATCATCTGATGATAACATCAATCATATCATGTATCATTGATATACCATATGTCATCATTATATCAGATCAATGGATATATATATATATATTAAAAAATAATATTATAACAATGATCAATCATCATCATATGGTATATATCATCAGTATTGTTAGATAATGATCACCATAATGATGGGTCATGGCTTCAGCTGCTTCTCAGGAGCTTTTCCGAGCCGCGGAGCTGGGCGCCATGGGGATAACACGAATGCAGCCACAGGCCGGAAACATGGGGAGACATTGGTTTGAATTATGTGGTTTACTGTATCACTGTATCACATATATAATATGGTATAATATGGTATAATCATATGTATATATATATATTAATAATGGTATAATGTGGTTTATCAATCTTCATCATGGTTCCGAGATGTTCCAAGATGTTGCAAGACATGCATAGTTTCACCACTCTGATAAACTGTTTTCACTATTTTTTAATTAGATGCATTTCATTCGCATCGGCCGACCGTAGTTCGGCATGTGAATTTTCCAGAATATGTAAAGACACTCAGGATGGTGCCCCCCCCAGTTATAAGTTGGTTTATAAACCCCATTAACATCCATTAACTAGTTCGTTATATCTACCATAAAACATAGTCAAGCCACTGGCTGATGGCTTTGTGGCGGCAGGTGGTTCTGGCAGCGTTGCTGCTGGGCTTCGCCGCCTTCACGACGTCGCTGCGGGGAATGTTTCTGATTGTCTCCAAGGTGGAATGATGGCGGATGGTGGCTTTCATGATCACTTTAGTGGTTTAAGTGGTTTAAGACATGGATGCACTATGGATGTACTATTTAATTATATGGATATACTATGGATGATATACTATGGACGGATATGGATGATACACTATGGATGATATGCTATGGATGATATGCTATGGATATACTATGGATATACTATGGATATACTATGGATATACTATGGATACACTAGGTCGGGGGTTCGCTTGGAGCGCCGGAAAGTGGATCGCTTCGAGCGCCGGAGAGCGGATCGCTTGGAACGCCGAAAAGTGACACGTACAGACACACAAGAGATACATAGCGCTAGAGCTACATATATACACAGAGACATGGACACATTCATATGTGCCTAGCACTGAAGGGCAATGTCTCGCTTGTGACTCAAAAAACATCTCACGTGTGACTCCAAAATCATCATCATCATCATCATCATCACCAGCATCATCATCATCATCATCATCATCATCATCATCATCCTCATCCTCATCCTCATCCTCATCCTCATCCTCAATCATCATCCTCATCATCATGGTCAGTATCACCGTCATCATCTACGACAACCACCATCATATTTCATGATCAGTAGCATCATCATGTTTTCATGACCTACATCACCATCAGCATCATCAGCATTATCAGCATCACCATCATCATCATCATCATCACCATCATCATCATCATCATCATCATCATCGTCATCATCATCATCGTCATCATCGTCATCCTCCTCCTCCTCCTCATCATCATCATCATCATCATTATCATAGTCATAGTCATGGCGTTTGGATATAGTCCCTGGGCCTACAGCGGAAGGACGTTGTCACACACCACACCACCCCACCTCACCCCCCCATGACAACAGAAGAAGATCTCATAGCGTGGCATCATGCCGGTGTGCAAGTGTAAGAGAAGATCTCATGGCGTAGCATAAGTGTGGAAGCGCTCGAGAAGATCTCATGGCGTTAGGATATAGTCCCTGTTTCTAAAGCGGAAGGACGTTATCACACCCCACCCCACCCCACCTCTGGTGCTCTAAGTGATCCTTTTTTTGTGCTCTAAGTGATCCCATGGTGCTCTAAGTGATCTGGTGCTCTAAGTGATCCACTTTCCTGTGCCCTAAGTGATCCCCTAACCATGTGATATACTATGGATTTACTTTGGATGTACTATGGATATAGCGGTCAAATCTTTAGTGGCCTCAAGGAGCTGATAATCCCAGGGGATTGAAGATTTATATGGGATTTCATGCAAGGTCTTGTCTATGGAGGGGGACATTCCTTATGGGGACACTGCAAGAACATTCGTTTTCATTCATTCCAAATCCACTTTAATTCATCCCTTCGAACTTACGGTGATACTCGTTGTGCATTTTGTGCGTGATGCCATGGTCAAGACTTGGATCAAGTTTGCCCATACGGGGGGGGTTGGTCATCCATGGTTTTACAGGGATTTATATAGCTATTGCCTCCACCATAGAAACTCCTCATTTACTTGTGCTGAACGGAATTGGAGAATGATCTAATCATATCTAATCCATAACTTTTAACAATCATCCCATGCCCCATCATTCCCCCATTCCCTACGTTTCGCACCAGTTGAGCCACAGGAAGCCTGTCGCATCTCCACCGGGCACGTGCCGGACCAACTGCTGCGGGAACCAGCCCGGGTGCGGCAATCCATTGCGCAGGTGGAGGGCTTGGTGGGACCCGCTGGGACACAGGGATCAGGTCGTGCAGAGATGGCCCACCAAGAATCATTGCTGAACTACGATGGTACGTATGATGTACCATAGTATAGATTAGTATGATTACAAGTGGCAAAGCTCTCACCAGAGAATCGGGGGCCCGGGGCATGAGACGGACCTTTTCCTCCCTGAGCCGGAAAGTGTCCTCCGGATCGCAAAGTGACGATATGCGGAAGTGACCACTGGATGCATGCTGATGGAAACTGGCTTCAACACTCCTATAATATACTTCTACTTCTATTTTAAATGGTCATAGAAGAGCTGGCATCAGGTCATCTTAATCCAGGTCTAAGGTCACTTGACACTTGCAGTGTCGCACTTCAAAAGTGCCTGGGATGATGGGGCCTTGTTCCAAGGCTGGACCCTTGGAGATGTGTTCGCACATCAAAAGAAAACGTGTCAGGTCCAGCAACAAACCTTCGGAAGTCTTTACACGACTCTTGCGCCAGGCTTTGTAGGTACGGGCCCTTTCATCCTGACGCGCAAACAACTCAGCAGACGAAATACCTTCGGACTTATACTTTCCCCAGGTGATGATGGTACGACCCCAGGTGGCAAGGTCAGGAACCTTCGGGGGCAAACCCAACTGTACACCATCTGCCTCAAGAGGCTTCGGATCAGCAATGGGCATCATGGCTGTGTATCCGGCCATCATAGCGGGAGTCAAACCATGAGAGCTCACAGGCGCCGCACCGGTACTCAGGCCAAACTTCTTGGTGGTGATTTCAATCGGAGATGTATCATCACGGCGCTTAGCTCCATCAGTCATGGCTCCTGAGGGAGGGCCCTCAGAGATCAAGGAGAAACCACCATCGTGGCTGCCCGGCTGCCCCCATCGCTGGACAGCAAAACCGATGACGACATCTTAGCTTTCTCCATAAGCTGCTGCAACATCACATGCTCTTCCGGTGACAGCGGCATGACTCAGAGAGACACTGGAACAGAGTGAGCGGCTCACTTGTCCTAGAAGCAACTGAACTGGATAAACAATGCGTGCAAACATCAAAAATTGTGATCAAGCCAGCTGAATATGTGCAAGGAAAAATTCAAAACTCCAAGACATGACTTCGCACTGGATGTGTAACATGGAATCTGGCAACAAATTGTGAGACGTGACACACTCTCCCAAGTCTACTCACTACCATCAGAGTCTTTGCTATTAAGCTGCTAGTAGACTGAGCACTTCAAGCCTGATCCCTTCTGATCTACCTGTACACCTGCTTGCCGTTGTTTTCTACGCTCTCTTTCCTGTGTGTGCTGCAAAACTAATTCCTCAGGGGAAATTTGATATTGACCTGTTCTGATGCACGATCTGAGCAAGTCAACTGGATCCATCTTATCTTTGGTTCGGCCATCAGCCAACATTCTGTTAGTTGGAAGCCAACGCACGGAACAACATGTTGTTTGCAATGACTCCCGAATGATAACCACGTCAATGCTGGTTCTACGATCATCAATGGAGGTTGGTGCAGAAGGGGAAACAAGATGATCATAAAGAGATGTGCAATCAGTGGCATATATTGGGGGGCGTTTCTGCAACAAGTTTCGGGACTCTCGCAAGGCAAATGTTCCTTCTAAGACCTCCAACACGAGAAGTGTCAACCACTCAGCAGTGCCACTGGCTGTGGACATGGCTTGCGCCCCACCTCCCAGCGTGGAGCTCACCGCACGAGGCAGTTTGTAACTGCGCCATAACGCTGGAACCCATGGAGAAACAGCACCTTTCTGAATGTTTTTGTCAACAAAGGAAATCACATATCCCGCTGGTGTGTGGGCACCAATGTTTGCAGCATCTGAATGACAGCACAAGGTCAAACGAGAAGGCTGAATCTGCTGAAAACTAATGGCTAGATCTTTATGTTGTTTGGCTCGTCTAACTGCAGAGTTGGCATCACGCAAACTGCTGATTGTGGGATTGGGAAAACACTGCTGACTGAGACTTGTGTGCACAGCTAAGTCTGGGCGAGACTGATTGGCAATCCAGTTTGGACTGCTGTTGATGCCTCGCAACACTCTAACTTGTGCTGGCTCCAGAGGCTTGTCTGGACTTGCCCCTTTCGGGATGAAGGAGTTTCATGGTTTCGGCAAACTGCTGTTGTGACGTTGAAATCTCCTTTGAAAGTGGGTCTTGCTTGTAAAAGGCTCCACAAAACTCTCCAGTTCCCAGTCTCCACTTTTGAAGCGGAAATCGGGACTTCAGATGGTCAATAGATTGTTGTAAAATGGGGCCCATGCCTCCTAAAGCTACATCATCAACGTGCACGCCCATGATGCCTGCCAAAGACCCATCTGGGTTTCTCAGCGTGTACAAACACGGATCGAACTTGGAGGGAGTCCATTTGGCCGCTTTGGCCTCAGCGTCAAAAATGCGAAACCAAGAGGCTGGGGCGTCGTTCTGCCCATAAACATTTCCAACCACTTCGATGACGGCATCTTGTGGTACGTGAGGAATCCCGCCGGCAGGGTGCCAAGCGAAAACTGGACGATATTTTGCATCCAATTCCCTTGCCTCCATGAAAGCACCCTTGATATCACTAAGTTGCATTTCCCAACCAAAGGAAGCCAACACTGGCATCAAAAGAACTCGACTAGGCTGACTTAAAGTTGGGGACTGTAACACACCATCCATCGCTTTTTGTTCGAGGTCAGGGTCCAAGTGGCCTTGTAAACACCATCTACTCTTGACCCGGGAAGTGTTGGGATCACTATCATTCACACGAGTTCCTTCCTCCACCGGCTTCCTAGTGATCACAAACATCTACCTATGAACTGCTCTGGACTCTGGATATTTGTCTCTCAGTGCCTGAGCCTTTTTGCCATGGTGAATTTTACGGCACCTTTTTCCAAGATGGTGATCCACTCCAAGCTCTTGGACTCATTCGCCAGTGACTGCATAAACCACGGATTTCCACTGTGCAGAAGTTCCTTGTTGGTCTTTTTCTGAATGTGAGCAGCGATCAAAACATCGATGTCTTTTTTGCAGTCATCCACTTCACTGACCAACAATGCTTCTTAAACAGTGGACTCTGGACGCGGTCGAGACGCTTGTTGGTCGGTGCTTTCGGACGTGTCCAGAGGTCGCGTGGATGCAGGCGCACGAGTGCTAGCTTCAGCTCCGTTCTCATGCAAGGCTTGATCAATCAGCTGGGGAACAACTTCCCCCATGATTTCTACAAAATCATCTTCACGCATAGCTGGAGGCCTAAACAAGGCTCGTTCATCAGACTTACCACGTACTCGATGCCCAATTGGACCGTACGAACTGGGCATTTCAGCAGCACTCGATGGAACTGATGGACCAGACATGGATTCTGGGAAGCCAGATGGCTGACTGGAGGCAGAGGCTTCGCTCTGCTCAGTCTTTTCTTCATGACTGGACTGCTCATCAGGCCTAGCAGACACAACAGGTGGCTGTACATCACTAGACATTGGTTCCACTGACATCGGAACTGGCTCAGCTGGTTCGGATGCAGCTTGCATGGGAAACCCTGCAACAGCAACTGTAGGAGGATATCTACCGGGGACCAAATCCGCATATTGTTGACCTTTGAACGTGCCTCCCTCAATCAAGCCCTTGATGCCAAGCAGTTCTGCCTCGGAGTTTGAACCAAAGTCTTTTCTTCAGTGGTTGCCGCTCGAAGCTATTCTGGGGCACAACGGAGAACCTGTCGCCTGTGAGCTATGATGTAGTTATGACCAACTTTCCCAATGACCATTGCTGTTCTGTGCCATTGGCCACCTTGTATCACAGTTCCTTGGGACTGAGAGGACTTCTGTTCTCTCCAGTGGGCAACCAGTTCTCCTGCAGCAGATTTTACCGACACGCGCGGACGGGCGAGCAAGGCTTGTCTCAACGCCTTGTCATCTTGCAGTTCAATCACGGCTTTTCGGGCTGATGTTCGATTTGACTGAGCATGCTTAATTGCCTCATTGGTGGGGCCTGCAGTTGCTGGCACTAGGTGCATGGGTTCATTCAACAAATCACCTGGAAACATGGGATTGCGACCGAACACGAATTGATGTGGAGTGTATTCATAGTTTTGGATGAGTTGATTCTTGACATGTGCTTGGCGAACACACATCTCCCAAGTTGCTCTATCAGTTGGGACATGCTCTTGAATGACCTTGTTCAGCACTCTGCAAAACCAGCCGCCGTGACTCTCGGTGCGACCTAATTGCCAATTCGCTTCGGCCAGTATGGACCCTGTTTACTGCTTAAAGGAACCCATTTGAGATTATGACCAACCCTATAGACCAGACACATGACGGCAGACTTGCCGGTCCTGGATCCACAGGCGTGGAGATCAGCTCACTTGGACACGGCTTGGGGATCAGACGGCACTGATGCTTCGCACGTGAAACCTTCAGAACTACCAGGCACGTCATCGGCAGCTACAACTGTTGAAGCACTCGGTTCAGACATCACAACTTCTTGGAAGCTACTGCCAAGTCTCAGCAGGGGAATTCAGCAGCTGAATCACATAATTACTGTCCTGCGGCATTGGTTCCCAGAGGATCGACCAGCTCATCCTCAAAAACGCGCATCTCATTGAGTGAAAAGTCAATCTTGGCATGTAAAGATTGAAGAGCCTTCCTGGAAATCAGCAGGGGTGCCTTCCCATGCACCAGAGGAGCACGGATTGTGTCAGACCGACCAGCAATGACCACCGGGATCTTCACAGCTTCACTGGAGGTCTCACGAGCACCATTCCCAAAACGAAAACGACTAACCTCAGAGAAAGCTAATGGGTGATGGTCAGCTTAAAATTGTTCCACATCATCAAACACTGAGGCATCATCACCTGCGTCATCAAATTCAGGATCACCCTCATCGACGATACCAGCACCAAAAATTATGGCGTTTTGGACAGCTAAATTCGGGGTAACAACTCCGCATGGCTTTACCAATCTCCTCGCGCTTCATCACTCCAAAGGGATCTAGCCAGAACCGCTGCTTGTTGCTCACTTGTCAGGCCAGAACGATGCAAGATGACCCATCCCCTGGCTTCTTCAGTGAAACTCACACAGGTCATTCTTTGCAGTTTGTCAAAGGCCTCACACGCCCCACTGATCCAGGCTTTAAGGGATTCTCCCTCATTGGCACGCAAGTTGAAGATGTCTGTCAGGTTCTCCCACATCTCATCCGAAGCATCCTTCTCCGGAAACCGCCTTAACAGCAGATCTTAAAATGACCTTGTCGCCACCTTTTTCTGGAATGAAGATGCGCCCAGATGCTCCACAGCCTCAAGGGCTTTCCCAGCCAGAAGGGTGTAAATGAATGCACCCTTAGCTTCATCGGACATCTTGGAAGACAATGTCATCAGTTTGCTACTGTTAACCCAAGCTTTACATCGACGAAATTCCTAGGATCCTCATCATTTCCAGTGAAAATGCGGTGGCTGCCTATGTCACTAGAGCTTCCATCCGATGCCATCGCTACGGGTACCTACCCGGAGCCAGGTTTTGAACCTGGCTCCGCTACCAATGGCAAAACACTCACCAGAGAATCCCCCGCCGGGGCATGAGACGGACCTTTTCCTCCCTGAGCCGGAAAGTGTCCTCCAGATCGCAAAGTGACGACGACGACATGCGGAAGTGGCCATTGGATGCATGCGGATGGAAACCGGCTGCAACACAAGTATGATTATCAACACACTATTATGAGAATGACTATGATCTTTTCAGATATAATATGACTTAATTACTATGATAATCTTACAACTATGATTGCAGCCCCGGTGAACACTCGGTCACATCAATCAAGCTACTTGTAATCCCACGGTATTGAGTTTCACCTTGATGCTAGCTATTTTGGTCCGTACTTTGCAGTTGTTACAACTCCAATTGTGGGTGGCAAACGCTCCCCACAGTCTTGAAAGATCATGCTTGATGCTTGGGGGACGTTTGGCTCGTAAGTGACTCAGAAAATTTTAACTGTTCTGATTCTTGACTTTCCAAGGTGGGCAAAGTCATTATCTGACGATGATGGGTGTTTGCCAAGTATCGCGTTATCCAGTCAATGTTGCGTCCCTGAATTTTGACCCAGATTTTGCCTACACGTGTACTGGATGGAGTTGGCAACCTCATGCATTCTCCATATTTTGGAGTTGGCGTTCTCCACTTTCCATATTTACAAATAATGTGGTTGAAACAATAACAAACCACCCATTTGGGAATGATTTATACCACCTATTTATGGTGATTTGGGAAATGGTTTATTATCGTTTTTACCACATTACAATATATGTAATGTATCAGCTATACTTTCTTAGTTGAGAACCTTAAGACTGTTGCTTCCGACCGCATTGTGCTGAGATTTTTGGGACTTTCGTTGTGGCCCTAAGGCGCTGTACTATGGTCTGCCGTGGCATTGCAGGGAACCCAGCAAACGATACGAAACATGTGAGGTGGGATAGGAGTTTCCCATAGTTCCTGGCAACGTTCAGAAGATGTGTGTATGTTTGTTTTGGTTGCCACTGCCATGTTGGCAACCTCATTGTGCCTGGTTATATCCTAGTTTTCCCCACATGACCATGACTCTGGCTGCTGAGTTTATCGCTTGTCGTTGCGGCTGCGGAATCGGTGGAAGGTGCCGACAATAGATTCTGAGGGATTGGGACTGGTGAGATTGCAGGGTCCCTGCTAAGAATGACTCGACTGTGCTAGTGAGAGGCTGACCTTTGCCGAAAGAAGTATTAAGTATTTTGATAAATCCAATAGTAAACCATGCCCAATATTGCCATCCATGGGTGGTACAAACAAACCATTCCCAAATGGTAGGTTTATTGTTGGGTTTCCCACATTTATGGTTTAATTATTGGAAATCCGCCAGGTATGGGAAAGTCATTTTCCGGTGAGAAAATCCACTGAACCACGGTTGTTTCAGGTCAATTTCAGCAATGGAAATCGACCAGTTGATGATTTGTGCCTGATTTACATCTTGAAATTCCGGATCCGTTCAACATTTCACATTTCCACAATTTCCCATATCCAAGCCATAAAAATTATCATAAATGATCGTAATATACATTAAGTTACCACGTTTCTCTTCAAAAGGCATCAAAAATATTAGAACCCACTTTCCATAGCTAAATCCCATTGCAATGCAATGAATGAGAACTGAAGGCCAAGAGTGTAGTCGATTCCCGTGTCAGGAGTGGAGCCGCCGCTGCGGGGTTTGCGAGGCTGGGCCTCTTTTTGTTTCACCATGATGGTTGGTTGTGCAAGGGTTGATGATGATGACGATGATGATGATGATGGTGATGATGATGATGATGATCATGACCAGCACAATCATCAGTACTTATGAATTCATTTACGATGAAACACCGCAATCGTACAGCACTAGCCTCCATCCCCACCTGGGCCCAGGGGCTGAAGCTGATGGTCCTGGCGATTTTTTGGATCATTTGCACGCCCATCTCAGCTCTACTGGTCAGTGTGACAAAGATCATCCAGGCGATCCAAAAGTGTTGCCTTCCGGGGCTGCAGGTGATTCTTTTTTGTCCCAAATATGTTGGCATTCTTCGTCTAGTACCAAGCAGGAATCTTTTCGTAAATAGAACGGCCCCCCATGTTTCTTGGTGGTTAACCATACTTTTTTGATCTTTTTTGTTTGGTCTCACGTGTTGGTTGGCCCAGATAGATTCCCATTTTGGTGGTGAAACCCTCTCATTTGATGAGTACTCTCGAAAATTACCCGTCTCTTGTGGGTGAATCGTTACCCCTTTTGGCTTTATCCAAACATGGTATTACATATATACTGTATGTGTATATTATATATATACACAACATATACCTGAAATCCCGTTGTTAATCACTATATTGCCTATTTGGATTTTTTTGGGTGCATCCAATTTTCGGATTTTTATGAAATGATCTATACATCACCATAAATACCATGGGTTTTACCGTTTATTTTAGTTATTTTTGGATAAATCCACCATTTTTCACCATTTTTTCCGGGCGAAATCAGGGTTTTGGTGGCTCCAATCACCTCCAGGCTGTGGAGCTGCTCTCGCGGCGCTCGGCGCGCTGGGCCAGTCCCACACATGTCACGGCCATTGGGCCGCCCACGCCCATGAGGAGCGGGACGGAAATGGATGGAAAAACCCATCATGAATGGGGAGATAACTATAGCAAGTATTAGGGGTTTATAACATGGGAGATTGATTAATATTAATGATTCATCCCCATATATTATCCCATATTCCATCATTATTAATGATGGAATATGGGATAATATATGGGGATATAATTTATTGATATGAACATTGATATTGTATATTATATGAACTGATTGATTTTTGATATTGATTAACTGGAACTTAATATCATATATATATACACACCCTCTTGTAAACTAACACTTTGCTATGGAAAATCCCAATTTTAAGAGGTGAAATATCAAAGTAAGTGTGCAACATTGACCATTGTCCATCCAGACCTGCCAACAATGAAAAATGAAGATTTAACCCACAAGAATTCAGTTTTATCAATCTGCATATCATCAACAGCAAGTCCGAATTTGACTTTCAATATTGAAGCACCAAACTTATCCAAACTTCAGCGATACAAGTCATGATTTGATGGCGATTTCACAATGCATGTTGTGTTCATTTGTGTTACCTCCAAGCAGTGTTTGTTGCCAAGTCAAGCGACCCAATGGAGATATCACCAGATATCATCAGCAGTCCTTGTCAAGAAATAAGACAGAGAAGATTCATAGCCATGATGTGAAGCCTGCAAAATTTACAGATCCACTGGCTAGGACCTAGGATGTTGTTATATATATATATAATAATATAATAATGATAATAATAATAATATAACATAATAATATACAATATACAATTGGCAATATATAATATAATATATATATATAACACGTTATAATCCCTTCCCTAAAATTCAGTACCCAAACTGTGGTGGAACCTATTGGATCTCCCAGGACTGGCTCGCAACAGTTTGTGGCTGGATATCCCAAGCAGCCCGGGAGCTGAGCATTGGAAAAAAAACACCATCCCCAAGGTGTCTGCAGTTTTCAGATTTTTCTTGAAGAAGATGAAGTATAGTAATATGAAACCACTTTGACACCAGGCTGTTGTTGGAACTCAACACGTTCAAAACAAAACCATGTGGAACAGAAACCTTGAGTTGACAGGTTCAAGGATGAATTCGTTTACACAACTGTTAACGCAGGAATCTGTGTGGGTTTGTCTGAAAATTGGGATATCCCCCCAATTTTGATGGTAAATCATCGTTTCCCGGACTGTTTAATGGTCATTTGGGGGTTCCTGATTTGCAGATAAACCCAATTTTCAGATTGATATAGATATAGAATGATATAGATGATATAGATGATATGTATAGATATGTATAAATATGTGTAATACATCATTTTAAAATCATGTCACATGATCTTTTTTTCTGCTTTAGAGTTTCTTTGCGCTGGCCATGAAAGGTTCTCCCGCAGCGCCGCCCGGCCGCTGAATTGCCTGAAAGCTGAGTTGGCGCGGGGGAGCCCAGAAAGATGCTCCGGTCCAAAAAAATGGGAATCCAATGGGAACCCAATGGGAATCCAATAGGGGATTTGAATGGAGACCGTGACCTACACTGGAAATATTTTCCTGGGAAGTGAGAATCGCCCAACACTTACTGTATTAAGAGATTCTCTGTAGATCTCTGCTATATTATAGAAATGTCTGGTTGAGGATGGGAGTAGTTCCAAGAAATTTGTATGCCCCGCTGGGTGTTGCCGACAACACATAGAAGCATGTCTACATTGAGTCTACATACATAATCATACTTTAATCATAGGACGTATGAATACATAGAAATAAAACATAGGTGTTGCATGCTTACAACCCACGACCTTCATGCTCCGCAGCTTCAGGTATGTTTCGCGCACGGGCACCCAGCCGAGTAGGGCATTGGTTCTTTTGCACACCTTTCAGGGAGCTAAATATTCCTATCCCAAGCAGTCAATCTGAATTCCTCAACAGAAATGAGTTAGTTTGAATTAACAGCTGTGGTGGCTTCATGTGGGCTGGCTCGAGTCTTTGTGCATCAAAGGTGATTTGTGTGAATGTAGGGGCGGTGCTGCAGAAGCCATCATTTGGAGGATCAGTATAATGTTATATATAATATATATATATATACATACATACAGAAATGGACACACACACACATGTATATATATATATAAATATACATATGCACACATAATTACATATTATGCCAGATACAAATTATGTTTCAATAATTACGCGTACTGTATTTCTTTCATACTACCATAAACCATCCCCTGCTAGGTTTATTGGTGAATCCCACGTTTCGCCAGATATCGCCAGGCTCCCCCTGGCTTCTCAGAGAGTTGCCAGAGAGGCTGGGCTTTTCCCCGGTTCCGGCGGGTGATGCAAACATGTCGGCTGTAAGGACCAATATCAGCAAGAATCTAATAGCATCTAATAGCAATATCTAAGAGCAACTTAGCCAATAGCAACATCAATGATCCTTGGAAAAATCTTGCACCATTTCAATTTTTACTCGTGATTTGGAGTTTGGACTTGATGTCAGCAACATTTGAACATAGCTTCCACGTTTGCAGGAGTCGTCTTCCAGCGCGGGGCCCTGGAGTTACTACTTGATGTGGTTTTCTGGGATGTTACATCCTAAGTAGGTGTTGTTGACCACAACTGAAACTGCTAATCCTGAAGCATAATCTTTCATGGTTGAACATCAGGGCTTGCTTGTTTGGTACGCATCAATGAGTGCTTGCAAATCCTGGACACAGTCATTGTGGAATAGCTGGAACCACGACAATCCCTGCTGTATCTAAGAAAGGAACCCCGATCTAGTCTCACTGCTACTTGTAGCTGACATGAGTTGATTCCTCGACAAATGTGTGTGTGTGTGAAACATCTGCAAAGATGTAAAACTTCCGGTTTTGATGAGGTATGATTTTCATTGCCGTTGTACCTCAATGTAATTTGCAGGGGGCAGGAGTGTCATGGTAAGTCTCCTGCCAACGAAGACACTTACCATCGACGGTGATACCAGACTTGGCCAGTCTGGCGTACCTGCATCAGTTTTTATTTCCCCGTGACGTGGCTAACCCAAGAACCACCATGCCGTTTCATTTGTCAATCATTTGCTTTGTTCAATCTACTGCACTGTTGTCGCAATCTGGCATTATTTATTTTATTTTGGACTTCGCTGCATCAGAACCTTCCTCAGAAAGCTTACTTCGCACTGAAATTCACGCTGGATCAACTAATTTTTCCTGGCAGTTTGTAAGGGATTGTTTTGTGCACGTATGATGCACTCCACAACAAAATTCGCAATGTTGTTTCTGAGCAAGTGTGTCATTCCTGCTGTATACGTCAAGTTGGAAGGAACCCTTCGGGGAAAGCCTTTCCAGGCTAACAATTGACAGTAAATCGATGTCTGAATTTACACTTTTGAATTAGTAATTCGTTTAAGTAAAGTGAACTGCTGGCCTTTTTTCGGTTTTCACCTCGTCGATGTCGATTTGTTGAACAATGGGCTGCCGTTCGAGCACTCACCATTTCTTGGAGTGCCACTGCATAGTTTGAAGCCACGCTAACACTTTCCTTTCCCAGTGATGTTCAAGAGACAGCTCGCAGCCATTTTGACATGAACAGGTAACAGGACATGCTTTCCAGGTTTGGTCACTTCCCTTTTGGTTGTTTGGTGAGGTTGAAACTGTGCACCTAATTCACTGGAATACTGACAGCCGTCGATGGGGTTGAAATGAATGCCAAGGGCCTTTGAGCCTTATCACGAATACTGCATGCGTTGTGGATGCATCCAATGTTAATGTTTTAACTCTATAGTGATCGTCTGACAGTGCTGCCAGACCTGTTATATCTTTTGGCCATGTTTCCTGGTCGGTGGCCAAACTTTTCGGAGAACATGTGGAACTGTGGCTGGTCAGCGCCTACCTTTACTTCACCTCAACCTGCTGCACAATTTGGTCAATTTTGTGGAGGTGATCTGATGAACCAACAGTCTCAAGCTCAGACTCAAGCTCAGTTGGCTCAGTTAAGGGACCAGAATGCACTACTGCATCAACAATTGAATTCCCAAGCTCAGACCCATATTCAGCAACTCCAGCAGCTTCTCCCATTCCATCAGACTTCTCAACCAACTGCATCTCATCAGACTCCTCCATCAGTACCTGAGCCACCAACGGTGCCACCAGTCCAAACTCCTCCTGTTCCAACTCCATCTCAACCTGCTCAACAAGAACCACACACCACTTTCAATCCAGAGGAGATGATGCAACAGATGCGCCATACAGTGGAATCTGGCATGCAGGCCTTTATGGCAATGACCAAAGAAAGGTCCAAGAGTCCTCATCCAAGTGGGGCACACCCTCCCACCGTGACTCCAGCCGCAGAGCCTCCAGCAGCTGTCCCGTTGCCACCACTTCCACGGCTTCACCGCCGTTCCAGGTCACGGTCCAAACATATTCCGACTCATGTGGACAAACGTCCAATCTCATTCCCGAGAAGCCCAAAGCGCTCCAGACGGGACAGTCGTTCCCGCCACCATGGCCGACGCTCCCGTTCACGGGATGAATCCATGTCTCCATACCGTCCCCATTCAGTCACTCTTCGTTCCAACTCTCCAAGACATCGTGAAGTCCTACATCAACGTGATGAACAACGTCGTCAAGATGATTTCAATTATTCATCCAATACACCTCAACCTCCATCCTGGCACGACTATCACTACGACCAACCTTCAACTTCCGACAAGTCGGAGTATCATGACTACTCCACCTATCCTGGTCAAAGCTCCAGCAAAAAGGGGAAGTCCTGGCAGTCTTGGAAAGACCAGTCCAAGTCTCAATATTACACGCATCCCTCCGGATGGGTCGACTACTCAAAGCCCCACTACAAACATCAGTCTTATGATGAACCGCCGTCCAAGTATCCTTCAAAGCCCTTGACGGCATACTCACTGGAACGACACTCCCACAACCAGGGCAATCATCCCAATCGCTCTGGTTACGCTCATTCTCGAACTTCCACTCTTCCACCTGGCCATTTTGCCATCAACCTTCAAGAAGGTTCCAAAGAGGAATGGGCTCGTCAAGTCAAACATGCTCTCACCCATCCTGATCGGATGAGAGCGGCAAATGAACTTGATGCAAAGGAGCTTCCACAACCATCCACGAGCATTGTCCAAGAGCATTTTGATGAAGCGATGGACGAGTTGACCAAAGTGGATCCGAGAATTCCCAACGACATTGGCAGAAAGGCCATACACCTACTGTCGAGTACAGGCATCCTAACGGATTTTGATTTGTCCGCATGCTATGTTCGAGAACTTCCACAAACAGGCATGCTGGCCTTGGTCATGCCGCTGCCAGAAATGGATCGATTCAAAATGCCCCCACCGTTTGGCGGCCAAACCCTAGTCACATGGGCACTTGGCCATGGTACGACTCTCAGTACCGCACAGCTGATCCTTATGGAGGGCAAGATTAGACCAGCAAACTGGGCTTACCACAAAAATCTACAGAGATGCCACATGCCCACCTTTGGAGCATTCTACATAGGCAGGCAGATTGCCAATGCTGATAAGAACTTCCCATCATGGGCAGAATTAGAACTGCTCGACTCTATGGAGAAGAAAGGGAAAGGTCAACAAGAGATCACCATTGGGGCAATCTATAGAGGATCAGTGGAACATCTTTCACTGCGTGGTGGAGGAAACGAGAAATGTCAGCTCAATGTAGCTAAAAAGGGAATCGTCACCACTCCTGAGAAGTACACGATTGCTCATAGCTACCACGTGGGGCTGAAGTTCATCGCGATCAAATGGTCAGACCTTCCAGATGATGACCAACTGTCACGACGTCCCATTCAACTCCAGGACACCGATTCTGAGGACAATGTCAACTATCGTGCGAACGAAGAGCGGCGTGCAGCCAGACATAAACGCTGAGCACTTAGAACAGCACTCTCAGATTTTGTATCTTTAGCTTCTTGTCCTAAATAGGATCGTGACTTCTTTTCTAGGGATTTCCTGGACAAACGCATTGGCAAAATTGCTCGATCGCAACTGCTGACATGCCTTTTCACTTGTGGTTTACCTTTTGTTCTTGATTTCAGGTTTGCGTTGTGACTTTGACTCAATTACCAACCTGACTGATAAGGTCCATGTTCCTCAAATGTGATGTTTCATTTCATTGCTTCTCAACCTTTCGTGATATATGAAGACAATCGTTGCCACCACCGCAGCTTTTTATTCCATCAGTAATTTTGAATTGCCCACGATACCATGGCAGAGTCTGATCGATCCCGCTCACCAGCGCCTGGTCGAAATCGAGCTGAACCTGAGCCTTCTCGCCCTCCTGTACGGCAAGATCTTCCGTTCTTTCCTCGATGGTGTGGTCCTATGCAATCAGCGATCTGGCACTCTCAGCAGATGTTGCGACCTCAGTCCAGACCTCAGTTCCAGCCTCAGTTCAATATGCGTCAGCCGGGACCTTATATGATGCCTACATCACCTGATCCATCAGCTTCGATGCCCACATGGCCAAATCCAAGATTTCTACCAACCAATCCAAGATTTCCACCTGCACCTCCTTCATCACCTCCACCAACACTTCCGTATCCACGTCAATCCAGAACAGTCACTCCACCATGTTCACCTACGATGCCATGTGCTCCAACTCAACTGGCCTCGCCCAGCACTCCATCCATTCCATCGTCACAACCTCGCCACTCCGGCACTCCATTCTCCAAGTCACCAGGGGGACAGACAACCACTGATGAAAGTCGTCCATATGGCTTTGATCTCAATCCTCATTGGCAAGAAGATCAAGACCACTACGACAATCAGAAGATCAACGGTTTGACTTTCCCTCGAAGCATTCGACCTTCAGCTTTTACACAAAAGCTCGACATCGAGGGATGCGATCCATTGAAGCTTCCGGTCGCGGCCTTACTATATCAGCAGGCCAACAACTTCTGGCTTCGAAAGCTGGCTCATGGGCGTGAAGTGTATTTGATCCCTACGGGGGACATCGCAGCTGTGGTATTCATGACGGAGCTATTGACG
Organism: Cladocopium goreaui; assembly: GCA_947184155.2. Taxonomy (NCBI): domain Eukaryota; class Dinophyceae; order Suessiales; family Symbiodiniaceae; genus Cladocopium; species Cladocopium goreaui. The sequence continues at coordinate 204,464 of CAMXCT020000357.1, read as the reverse complement.
CAACTACGGAACAAAGGAGTGGATCTTGACAAGGTGTCATCCTGCAAAGCCAGACAGGATGGGAAGTTGCTGGACAAGACCAACAACACCAAGTATGCTGCTCAACAAATCGCAGACCTGATCCACACGTGGGTTCCTACCCGAACGGCAGATCCTGACACTCAGCAGGAATTGACTCAACTCCGAAGTCAACTGGCTCACCTACGACAACAACTCGGGGAAAACCCAGGCGACTCCTCATCTCCGGGCACCACCGGCCCTCCAGCAGCCAGCGCTGCTGCTACACCTATCCAAGCCGCTCTTCTTCGAAGCTCTCAACAACCAGCTCCTCCTGCACCACCGGGCTTTGATCCTTCCTCCCTCCTCGTCGGCACCACCAGTGTCAATCCGTGGCTTACTCAAAACATGCCACCCACCCTTGCAGTCAGAGCCTTCAACAAGTGGTTGAAAGAACTCGCATTGTCCGAGGCAAAACGCAAAGTGCTCACCGACAATATTGCCAAGACTGAGGAATGGTGGGCCAAACAACCAGCTGATGCACTTGAGACTGTGGAACGCGTGGCAGTCATGATGGGCATCCCAGTCAATCTTCTGGGAAAAAGCTATGATGCGTTGAACCTCCTCCGGGCTATGACAGCAGGCATCAGCCTTACCAATTGACTAGCTCCGCTCTTGCGTCGGAAACTCAAGCACAAAGTGCTTCAATCCCATTTGCAAATTCTCCACTCGATGATTCTCATTCTTTACATTAATTTTGACTCCCTTCACCATGACTTACAGCATCCATCTTTTTCAAGGTTTTCGCATCATTCAAACTCGAATGATGCTCCTGACAATTCTTCATGGTCACCGACCCAATCCCAAGCTGAAGTCAATTTTGGAAGGGTGTGCGGACCTTCAACACCTGTGGGGCTCAACGCTACATTGCCACAACCTTTTTTCCAGACAATTCTTCCAACCTCAGAGTGTCTATATCCGTTTCACCCACATCAAATCCATGCAACCCAAATTCTACGTGGGCTCTGCAATGCACCACGTCATGGACAGAGAGTATAGCCGCTCCAGGAAATACCTCCAACTCACCAATGAGAGACTTGTGCAGGCTGAACTGGCACTTCGTTACTGGCAAGAACATGACAACTTGTATATTTGGGCACCTATTCCAATCCACACAGACAGAAAGGACTACCGAAGCCTGGAAATGGCACTTATTCAAGAATGGCAACCTCGCCTCAACTATCCTTTCATTTGCCAATTTTTCCACCCAAAGAAGGGATTTCTCAAAAAAACCCCTCTAAACACCAATGCTCAATTTGGCCTGGCAACTTTATGGCGGCGTGCCAAACACAAGTTCACTCCACAACTGGTTCGTCAGGTCTTGACCTCTTCCAGATTCCAAAACCGCTTGGAACTCTGGACAATCATCCACGCCTTAGGTTCAAATACCAAGGCAAGATTCGAGCAGACAAAGATGCTCAGGTCCAATGATGGGGGATTGACCTTATGCTACGCTTTACGACGATTGGCCAACAACACACAGGAGCCCTTTCGTACTCTCTCCCTGAATGCCATCGATGCTTCAATTCAATGGTGGCGAGGGAAACCAGCACCCAAGGCATCAGCTTTACGGGCCCCATGGTGCCTCGCTCCAGACCTTCAGCACACACTGAAGAAGTTTCTGCGACAATGGCACGTCAAGATGCTGGCTCACCAAGTACCATGTCACACTCCCTCCTTCAAGACGGTCTTCATCAAACATGCGGCAGTCCTGGACATTCTTTGCAACCACAAAAAGGCCATTGATGACTGGTCAACTACGAACCCAGCCACGTGTTGTTGCAAATCCTGGTCCTGCTACAAGAGTGCGGCACTCAATCCTTCGGACTCTCACTGGGTCCTTTCCGGCTCTCTTCTTCACTCCCAGCTTGAACCGGACCTTGCGGTCATTGCGGAAGGATCCTTGGCCAACAAAGTCTTCCCATCCAAAAAGGAATTTCAAAATCAACTACGTGTTGGCTTGAAGAATTGGACCAAACGGAATGGTCTTCCTTCCATGCCCCAGTCCGATATCATCGAACTCTGTTACCATCTGTGGCACCAACATTTGTCACAGATCACAAATCACATCACAAAGCAATCGATCGGCCGTCTTCAAGACACCTTTGATGGTGCAATCTTTCATTGTGAGGACAAACAAGCTTCCTCTCTTCGAATCTTCTGCCCTTGCATTTATTACGACTCCATTGAGAAGACATTCCATGACCCTTCCATCTTTGAAGCTCTACCTGACGAACCATCCTCAATCGTGACGTCTCTGGTGGAATCCCTCCAACACCAGCACGGACGTGCATATCCATGGGCAGTGGGTTCGGGTCGCCAACTCCCATCTGGGTATATTCTGGCCAAAAAGAAGAAAGACTTTCGCAGCGGACGGCCAATTATCTCCTTTGTCGACTCCCCATTCAGACCAATGCTCAACATTCTTGCTCGACTCATTTTCCAGCTTATCCCTACGGCATGTCCAAATCATTTTGCTACAGGCGATGTGTACACTCTGTTGTCGATATTGAGATCGGCGCCTGTCGACGCCGATTTGATTCTGGTCAATCAAGACTTGGCCGGCTTCTTCACCAGTATTGATCAAGACAGATTCCTTCGCTCCTGGTTCATGCTCCTAGACTTTCTTCGGCCCAAGATGAATGTCTACGATGAGGAGGTCTTCTCTGTCTATCCGGGAAAGTCCAATAATCCAGGAGACATCATCAAAGGCCGTACATTTAGACGCCTCAATGTCACTCGGAAGATTGTCATCGGCGATGTACCAGATTTGATCAAATCAGCCTTGCATATGCAGACATTCGCCTTGGGACAACGTTGCATCCGACAACGTCGAGGCAGTCCCATGGGCAGTCCTCTCTCTCCTGCCCTATGTCTCATGGTCGTTTCCATCAGTGAACAAATTTGGTACCACACCTTCCACCAACTTCTCTCCAATCATCACCTGTTCATTCAACATGTTCGCTACGTGGACAATCGCCTCATTTTCGGTGACAAGCGCTTGACCTCCTTGGATCCATATGAAGTTCTATTGGATGAGGGCTTCTATGGAAAACCAATCCTCCTTGAAACCGAACCAGACCAAGAATTTCTTGGCTTTATGATCGAAACAAAGCCGCTGGAATTGATTTACCAGGGACCCACACAGGTGTCACAAGTGCTCTCACCATTCTCTGCTTCACCTCCTTCGGTCCTACTCAGCGGTTTTCGGTCGAGATGCCATATTGTCATCAAGGGAGCTTTTCCATCCCTACGTATCCAACAAGGATTGTCACAATTAATTCGATTATATACACAAGCTGGCTTTCCCAATGAGGAACTTCAGACCATCTCCAACCAACTTTTGATTCAGCATCAGAACTCGAGTATTGCTGTTCAAAAATTGCTTTTGCTGCGTTAGGCTGGGTTGCACTTCTCCTTTGGGCCCTGTTGTTGTTCCTTTTTGTTTCTTGTTTTCTTGTTTCGTGGTTGTTTGTGTTTTGTGGTCTTTTGCTTCTCTTTTTCAGCTTCCTGGCTCAAACCCGCTCTCCTCTTGCTCCGTCTTTGTTTGAACGCTCATGGATCATGCTCAAGGACGAGCGTTCCATCATCATTTGGCTAGAGCTATTATGCACCTCAACTATTTGGCAGGGCTCTTGCCTTTCTTCGAGCCCTCCATTGAATATGATGAAGCGCCACCTCCGGCCAGTCTCCGTCTTGATCGCCCAACAACAAGAGGCCTGCACACTTTTGTGCCTCGACCAACACCCGAAGGTACTCCAACCTTGGTATCACATGGTGGCATCCCTTCCCACATGGTACTGAATCCAGAACCATATTTGCGACCGGCATCAACAAGCTCTCCACCACTTCATACATCGATTCTCTCCACAGGCCCATCTCGACCTGCCGGTCTCATGACGGACCCTGGTCCGGATCCAATTCCTGGGCCCGCAACAACGATTACCTTCCCTACAGCCACAACACGTACTACCACACCTGTCCCTGTACGATCAAAACAACGGTCATCATCTTTGGTGGACCCACAACCAAAAAAGAAACAGAAAGGTGAATCCATTCCTGAGCCTAGACTCGTCCACAATCCTGATGCGACCCATTCCACCTCATTACCCATTATCTCAGATGCCCATTCAGGAGACATGAATTCTGATGACTCCGATGGTGAGGCTGTGTCAAGAGAGGACACCAACTACATGCATGCTGGCAAAGCAAGACCTCCTACACCTCCTCTTACCTTGACTCCCAATCCAAAAGCCTCACAGTCTCCACCGGTGCATATCTTTCATGCTATTCCAGCCGCTTCACCTCCAGATCCGGCTCGTCCTTGGACCCAAGCTGACGACCAAGAATTGATCGGTATGAAACAGGACACAAAATCCAGACCTTCGTGGAAAACGATTGGAGGGAGACTCCATCGCGACCCCCAGCTTTGTAAGCTTCGCTGGGGACTTTTGAAACAATCATCAGAAGTGACTGACCCACCGGGTCCGGGTAACCCACCTCATGAACTCGAGGGTGATGACTGACTCTAGAAGCAAATCCTGCGATGTCAAAATGCGTCAATGCTGCCTCATTTAGTGCTGGTTTTTCTTTCTTTTCTTTTCTTTCCTTTTGCTTTTCTTCTTGTCTTTTCTTTGTGTTTTTCAATTGATGGCTTCTTCCGCAATATTTGTTTCTATTCTGTGTGTTTGTTCATCCACAGCAAGTATGGCTCATTCATATTCCCGCCGACGAACAGTTCCTGAACGCTCCCGATCACGAGACGAAAATATGTGGCAGAACCGTCGCACTCAGCAACCTGATTGGCAACAGAATCCTCGACCTGAAGAACCTCCTCCTGCTCCTCAAGTCAGAAAGGTCTTGGTCATCGTTGACATTGAACAAGTCCGTCCGCTTATGAACAAAACCCATGATGTCTCAATGGCCGCTACAACATGTGAGGTTCTCCCTCGCCTCACTCCGGTCGAAGAACGGGCATTGTTCACCTTCAACATTCTGCTCAACACACACCGATTGGAAACTTTCACGGTGTACAACTTGTTGTACTGCATCAGCCAGCACATTTGGTATACGTGTGATCGATTCTTATCTCCTTCGTCTATGGATATCAGATGGCAAGATGACACTGGAGATACATTTATTCTCCGCAACGAAGAGTACCTCGTCACCTATCTGAACGCCTATCGCTCTCACTGGACTGAGGGACAAGAACATAGTGAATTCTTTTCAAATAATATTCATTTCTTTACGTCTCACATTCAGCCTTATATCATGCGCGTGAGTTGCCATGAGGCTCTTCCAAACCGCAACATGCTTCCTTAAGGTTAAAAGTCTCCTGCAGTAGGGTAGTGGGTTTTCAGCGTTGGTGCTTTGGCTTAGCGTTAATTGCAACTTTAAAGTTTTTAGCTCTTGGCTCCAGCAGTACCATGGCCAAACGTGATTCCTCATCTGCGGTATCACGCATCCTTCACCCTCCATGAGCCATCGTCGTCTTTCATGGAGATCTCGTAGTCATGGCCAACACAGTAGCACTGCTGCTCCTTCGGATTCGCTGCATCCTTCACGTGACGACAATGCTTCTCAAGCTGGACATTCTCTCACACCTCCTGGGTCAGGTGAGTACACACCTCATTATGGATATTCTTCGGCAAATCTTGCCACACCCACACCATATCCTGCCGATCATCAAGCTCCAATTCTCCCCACTCCCACTGGGGAATCATATCCACTCCAGCAAGAGATTGAAGAAGTCCGACGTCAGCTCCATGCATATTATTTTGTCGAAGTCCAATCACCTTCAGATGACGACACCCAACCGGCACATCGCCGACTTATGGTGACGGAAGTGGATCGACGTGGCCACCATCGCAATAGACAGCCTGAATACTTTTTCAATGGCATCATCGGCCATGTTCGTGTCGGCCAAAATGGCTGGATTGACTCATGGAATCAATCCTCTCAGATCGCCAACTATTGGCGTCGCTATTTTCAGATTCCTGAGATCTCACCGTCTAGCAATTGGCGGCCACATCAAGACGAAGTTCCAGGAAGCCCTGAATCGTTACAAGTTTCAGGCATGGATGACACCGATTCTCTCATTGCCAATGCTGACATCAATCCCCCTCCTGTTCAGATTCATCAACTGGCAGCGTTCCTCTGGAACATTCTCAACAATGACAGGGAGGCCAACATGGCCATACTCGAACGTCTGGAAGATCCTGACGGAGACCTTTCCCGACACCCGGTTCAGATCTTCTCGGCGGCAGACTTGGCTCATCTTGCTAGCCACTTGGCAGAATCTACAAGAACTTTGACAAACCAGGCACGACGCATGGAGACATTACCTGATGAAGGCCTGTGAGCTCTAGGATTAATTCAATTGATGATTCTTCCCTGTATTTTGAAGCCAATTCCGCTTCAGGGAACGGATAATAGCATTCACTGCGGGTGAACTTGAAAAAAGCCTCGCGGCAGCGAGGCGTGTGTGTGAAACATCTGCAAAGATGTAAAACTTCCGGTTTTGATGAGGGATGATTTTCATTGCCGTTGCACCTCAATGTAATTTGCAGGGGGCAGGAGCGTCATGGTAAGTCTCCTGCCAACGAAGACACTTACCATCGACGGTGATACCAGACTTGGCCAGTCTGGCGTACCTGCATCAGTTTTTATTTCCCCGTGATGGGACGTGGCTACCCCAAGAACCACCATGCCGTTTCATTTGTCAATCATTTGCTTTGTTCAATCTACTGCACTGTTGTCGCAATCTGGCATTATTTATTTTATTTTGGACTTCGCTGCATCAGAACCTTCCTCAGAAAGCTTACTTCGCACTGAAATTCACGCTGGATCAACTAATTTTTTCCTGGCAGTTTGTCAGGGATTGTTTTGTGCACGTATGATGCACTCCACAACAAAATTCGCAATGTTGTTTCTGAGCAAGTGTGTGTGTCCTCTGAAGTTCAAACCGAAGGCCCATCCCAAGCCTGAAACATGAAAACCACGGCACTTGGCATGTGATATCCCATAGTTATCCATTGTTTTTTGTGCACACATGTGTTCTTTTTCTGGGCGCCGACACTCCCTGAAGCCAGGGGGAGGACTTCCAGGAGCGAAGCTGGGGCTGGGATTCACCAAGGTCGGAGGTACCAAAGTCAAAAATCCACCATTTGTTGAATGAAAAATCATGTTCAAACCTGAATGGTTATGTTTGTTGAATGTTTGTAGGTTTGAACCTTACAATATTTATTCATGATGTTTAGGTTTTCTTAACTGATGTTTATGACTTTTTTGTGCCGTTTGGTTGACTTACGTCTCGATTTTCTGCTATGAATGGAAATGGAGTACTATCATGTTCTACCAAGAAGCACTTTTGAAAGCTAGTGTTGGCCATGATTTGAATTAAAGATTGTATCTACCATATTGATCAACCAAGGGTTTATTCAGCCATGAGTCCTCTGCTTTGCTTGGACCGTAGCCAGGACGACGACGAAAACCTCTGGGGCTACTCTGGCAGCGTCATTTTTTGGTCTTCCCACTGCATAGTTCATGATACACATATGATACACTGTCATTTTCTATGTGGATTAGACAATGATACACGCATAGTTCATGATGATCATCAATCCATTGTCTAGCTGTTGTTATTGCTTTGTGGTAGTTGACCGATCTCAGGGTCTTCTTTTTGCCCATTGCTGCTATTGTCCCGCTGTTGTGGGTTGGAGTTTTGTTCAGATATTCACAAAAAATAAACGAATCATACTCAAGAGTGTATACGTTTTTGCATACCTCTATACCTTTGGCCCTGTATTCTCATCCATGATGTATCCTTTGGTAGTCATGATGAAACCATTCTCAGTCTCAACAAGGAACTCATTGTTTTTTTTTAATGTTTAAATGACCATAAGAAATTGCCCAGTGCTATGTTGCATGACCAGGGCGGAAATGGTGCTGATCCCTGGGACTTCTCTGTTTCACCATTGCAGCGATGATCATATTATGGACTGCTGGGCTTCATGTTCAAGAATTTCCATATATATCATATATATATATATATTATACTATATTATATTATCTTATCTTATTTTATTATATTATATTTTATTATATTATATCATATTATATCATATTATATTATATTACATATATATTATATTATATATATGTTATGTAATATATGTTATGTAATATATAGTAATCATGTAATCCCCACACAGATAGAAAAGTGAATTACTAGGATTTTGGAAGGATGTTTACCTTTCTATTTTTTTTTGAGGTTGCTATACCATTTATACCCGTTAATCACCTTAAGGTTCCAGTGCAATCTTATTTATATTATATTATGACATTTACTCTACATATATTTACAGTGTTTCATAGTTGCCAATAGCTACCAACTGGTGCAGGATTTCTTCCACAGTATTTCCACATTCATCCCTTATGCGTGATATTTCATGATATTTCATGATATTTCATGATATTTCATGATATTTCATGATATTTCATGAAATATCATGATATATATATATATATATTGTATATACAATATATATATATAGTATATATATATATATATCATCCCTTATACTATGATTCAATATAATTTAAATATCCCATATCATCATGACATATTTCCACCTTCAAACATCTGTGGCGAGACCGAGGCTGGCTGATTCTGCTGCGCAGCTCGGCTCAGCTGGTGCTGGTGCAGCCGAACCGGCTAGCGCTTCCCGAGCTTCGTTGGGGGACACGGCAGCGGGGGTGGGATCCAGACATAGGTGGGAAAAACATAGGAAAACCATAGGAAAATGTAGGGAATCCAAAAGCAATTTGCGTAGGCTTTCAGAATTTCGAGCTTTGTGAAGTTTGAATTCACCATGATATCTTTTCCAGATCGAAGGTGATCTAAGCTGGACATGAACAGAAACCCATTTATCATTTGTAGATGCTTTTACTACAGAAAGGCACGGGTTTTGCCTGTACTCATTGCCATCTGTGAAGCGAGTATGACTTCTTGAAAGATCCTTTTGAATAACTTGAATAACTCTTTGCTGAGGACACTCATGACTGGTATGGATCAAACTTGGATCATCTCGGATGCCTCTCCCGCTATCCCGCCACAAAGATCAAACATCCACTGAGTGAATCCCATGCCGAATCCGCTGAATTCACTATCCGGAAGTTACCCAATTTCTTGTTTTATTTGGATGTTTAAGAAAAGATCTGAGGGCTACATAGCTGCATAAACCTCATGGATAAAACGTTATATGATTTGATGAAAAACTGCATTAAAACGTGCATCTTGGTTTAAAAATTATCAGAACATCACTTTCGACGGCCTTTTCAGATCTTTTATAACAGGTTGGTGGTTTGGAACATTTTTTATTTTTCCATATATTGGGAATATTTAATGATCCCAAATCCCAACTGACTCATATTTTTCAGAGGGGTAGGTCAACCACCAACCAGAGAAACCCGGCCGAGGCGTTGAGCTGGTTGACCCCCAACCAGAGGAGACGCGGCGCATCAAGGGGCCATTCCTGCGCGTGGGGGGCTCCGAGAAAATCGAGTTTTCTCTCGAGGTCCTTAACAAATGGATGGGATTTGATAGGGATTTATAGGGATTACTGGGGATTTTATGGGGATTTTATGGGGGATTTTATGGGGGATTTTATGGGGATTATTGGGGTAAAATACCATACTTATTGGGATTTATGGGGATTTATATGGGATTTATATGGGATCATTTGGGAGTAGTGCACGCTGTAAATCAAATCAGTCGCATACCTTAATGTTGCTGCCTCCAATCCCCATTTCTTCAGCTGACTCCCGTGTTAATATCACAACAGTGTTTCAAAATCCCCATGTTGTGCTGAATGCATTCTGTCCTACTGGAGGAACCACCAATGTCTCTAAAGGACAGAACTCCTATTCCCAGAGTGAAAGGTGCCAGTTCAGGGAGAACTGTCGCACAAAAACTCATTTCTTCAAATCCCAAGTACCTGTCTTATCCTGTCTTATCCTGTCTTATGGGGTTGGCTAAGTCATTTGGATTCTTTAAGCAGTTTGCGAGGTTCTTGACACAGGTTCAAAAGGCTTTCACAGGCTGTTTACGCACCTGTTTTTGCCAATTGCGGCTTGTGATCCTTTTGTATCAAATCGGCAGCTTAGTGGAAGCCTGGTAGAGGAGTTGAAGAGGAACTCTGTGAAAGTTTCAAGTTGAACGCAGAGTTCCACAAAGACCAAGGTTGAACCGTCTACTAAGTGGATGTTCTGAAAATAGATGACTTACATTGATCTATCTACCGACCTTGTTTTTTTTCATATGTTAAACTACCATAACTGGTTGGTGGTTTGGAACATTTTTTATTTTCCATAATATATGGGATAATCCTTCCCATTGACTAATATTTTTCAGAGGGGTAGGTCATCCACCAACCAGATAAAATTGATGAACCCTACGTGGGCATTGTGGTGTCACGAAATGTCGAAAAGCTGTGCCCAGGTCGAGTTGGACGGCGAGAACACCGTGATGCAAGGGACCGCAGTTGGCTGATTTTTTTCCACCTTGGAAAGGCTCAAAAAGATGAAAATGAAAGTTGAGTTCGTTTTTTTTGGTCATGGGCGCCCATTTCCAGCTTGGATTAAAAAAAATCTTGGAATCATTATGAATCATTGGGGAGTGTTTGATGATGTTTGAAGTAGACACAGAAACACACTCCAAATTCCGGGCTCCATCGACCCGATCTTGGCAGCACCCAGGTGTTACATCAGCATGTCAAGGATTGAGCATCTTCATCTACCCTGTCGGGAGGCAGTGGTGATGGGGTGGTATATGACGATATGTTCAGCCCCCAAAAATGATAGGTATTGACCCTCCCGATGTGACCCCGGGCAAGGGGTCCAAAATTGACCCGAACCTCCAGAACAGGTCTTTCTTTAAGGTTGGTTTGAGTATTGCTGCCAAGGGGAGATCACAAGAAGATAGGGTGATGATAGACACACAGTCAGACATTGTATGATACAACATAGTACGTACCATGATACAGCATAGTTTTAATTTCTAACAAGTACGATGAATTACATTGAATTACTGTGACACAGCAGAGTAATGCAGAGTACGTCTTTATCTATATACAATGATTACATATAATCATATATAATTATATATATATACATGATTATATAATCACATATATATATAGAGAGACATGATATTTGCATCACACTAAGTCGTACTGGTGACCGCTCATATGATCAAACCAGTTCTGGGGATGGTTTGTTATGGGCAGTGTGCCTGAGCAATAGATATTTGGATCGATATACATCTATATATTGTCATGCAATCGTGTGAGGTCATACATTATATTTATTTATAGCCGCGATCAGCCAGTTCGATATATGAATATCATTTATGTCTATATTATATAATATCAATGCCATACAGTATGTATATGATTTGTATATGTATAGATGTACAGTGATATACATGTGTATTCATCAACAGCTCATGTCCATTGATATCCCGAACCACTAGACATGGCTATCCTGGCCCGATCCTCTGACCAGGCAGCGCTCATTGCCTTCAGCTTAGCGGCGGAGAACGTCTTCCGAGGCGGTGAAGAACGGTGGATCTATAGACCCAATGGTGTTTCTAGATGTTTCTAGATGTTTATATTAATGGTGATTTTCCATGGGATTTATGGTGGTTTAATGGAATCTAAATGAATCTAATGGGATTTACCCTCTGGTTTATAGTGTCCGTCAATTCCAGATGTTGAATGATGTTGGTATGTTTAGAACAACACAATAGAGGAAAAAGCAGGATAACCAACAGCAAACAAGCCACATAATTTGTATATGAATGCGAAGATATGTAAAAGTATCAATACATAGATAGACCACAAACTCCATTTTTTTCAGGTGCCACTGTGCGTGGTTTGAACTTAAGCAATATTTTTGATTCTTAGACAGTCTTACGGTAGTTCGAGAGCCAAACAAGACAGAGAATCGGGCCAACAAGCGCGCACAATGCTTTTGTTTATCTTTTTGCTGTGTGGTTTTTGGCATTAAGTATCATAAATAATCTGCGGGAAACAAAACACAGATGCTCACATGTTCAAGAAACAGTGTTTTTTTTTCGCTAAAATTGGTGACTCACTCAAAACTGTTAGGTTCTCCCATGCTAACTACATACATATTCTCGGGATCCGGGGCTATACTGTAGCAATTGTCCAGCCTCACTTTGGTGTGGCAATGTCCCCATTACAAATCGGCACCACCGACTATAGGAACTCTGGAGGTGAATCTGACTCGACCCCCACGGAAGGTTAGCTCGGAAGGTTTGGTGGACGTCTGACGGAGGGTAGGCGATTTGAGGACTGAGGGCCAATTGCCCGAACGCAACAAGAGAACCAACATGAAACAACTATAGTGGATGTTGAAATAGTGACATATGATCATAATTGATCATATGTTTTTTTCATATTTTGATTGGTACAATAGTCTATCATCCAACTACAAAGGTTCTTTTGCAGTGAAGGTTCTCCTATTGTTTGGGCATAAATGAGGTTGACATCTGAAGCTCCCAAAGTGGACCATCCAACGAGAGCCGGCTCGGCTCCGGCCTCGGCTCATAGCATCCCAGGGAATCTTCGCCGACTTGCTCCTTGGGAAGATCTTAGTTTTGATGTGTCAATTTTGAAGTAAACAAAAATTGTCAGCTTCAAAAGTCATGCGGCCATTTTGAAAAGTGAGATTTATTGTGTTCACCATGTCTCCGTACAGTTAGTTATGACATTGATTGATATTGTATAATATTGTATACAAACGTATACACAATTAATCCCTAAGAAGGCGGGGATGACTAGCTGCATAAATGGTGATATTTCTTTCACAGGCTTTCACAGGGGACATAAGGTCCCGTTGGGTTTTCCAAGTTCTGTGGCTGGCCCAAGCTGTCACCTCTAGTTGAGGAGATTCCCGACGGCTTGTAAGTTGAACGACGATGGGCTTGACTGTGACCCGTTAAACGGCAAAGACGGTCAGGAAGCACCACTGCGAACCCTGACTCTGACAGTGGAGTAAAGGTCTCAGCGGAAAAGAAGATGCTTACATGCGGCCTGCGTTCAACGGCTCGTGTTTATATTGCAATCTCTGAGAAATTGGTGGCAAACCAAGTAACAACTCACAGTGTCTTGCAGGTGTATTGAAATGTATTGGACCAACATGGTGAAATTAGGCCAGTTCTATTGTTGGGTTTCTGACATTGTTTCACCATGACACAACGCCAGTTGTGCAAGTTGGTCATGTCCGAAACAGGGGGCTTGGCCAACAATCCCCAACAATGGTCTTCTTGTGTTTGGACAAACCGATTTGCAGATGACGGAAGTCGCTTCACGAAGTTCACCAACTTGGATTCCAGGAGTTCCAGCCAGTCTACATCCAAAAGCACTTTCCTCCCATTCAATGTGATGGCCTAGTAACATCTAGTAACTAGTACGGCCACGCTGTGACATTGCTTTTTTTTTTGGTTGGCATCTGCATGTTTCGTCTGCCTAGAATCATCTCGATCACGTTAAAACACTTGTAGCCGTCCTGCAGTGGATAAAAACAACTAAAAACATATCCAATGATTTTCCAGACTTGAGGCTGGTCATATTTTTTCTCTCTACTCCAGGATGAGTATATAGTAATATAACGGTAAGTAGAGTATATTATAGTATATTATACTAATATGATTATTATCAACATGCTACAATATATATTATGGGCTGTTTTGATATTATTCAGATACACGTATATACCAATATACTTACCATCAATACATTAATTCCCAGAATGGGATGAAAGAACATTTTACCAGAAGGCCAGCCTTAATGATAGTAAAACCAACAATTTCCCACCAACCACCCTAGTGAATATCCAGCATTTTGCAGCTGATCTTTCCACGATTTCTGGCTGTCTGGCGCAAGCTGGCAAGTCACGCCGATGTGCGCGGCCGTTGTAGCACGTGATGGTTTTTACATCGGAGGCAGCGGCGGAGGGCCGCACGGCTCCCCATATTTTACATGCTGGGATTGCTATAGGCTGTAGATGCAATATGAACATGTAGAATTATTTACAATTGATAGTTTGATACATAATATGATATACTTAATTGTTTCATCATAAGTGGATTTGAATAATATATATATGTATATATATCTACACATATTTATATAATATCCTGTAGTTGTCCTGCAGTTTGTGCAAGGGATATCGCCCAGACGGGGATAATCCCAGCGGATATTGACAAACGTGAGAATCTGATGATCTGATGATGATATGATCTGATGAAACGCTTCTTATGGTGATCCATATGATCCATCTTATGAAATCTTATGTTTTTTTTTTCCAAGAAACATTTCTTGATGTCTGCCTTTGCCTCGCCTAACCTGTTGATGTCTGCGATTGAATGTGTGGCGCCAATGTTCACCTCAACCCACCGGTTGCAGTTGCGCTGCAGCTGACCCTGGCCAACTGGTTTATGGAAACCCTACCTTTGGTGGGATATTTAGTGGTGGGATATTTAGCTCCATCTGTGTCTAAATCCCCAATGTTAGTTTTGAATTGGGTAACTCAAGAACCTATGGTTGATCATGATTTTTCCCCCTTCAAAATAGCCATTTGGATGGATATCCTCCAATTTCACACCCATTCATCAGAGTTGAAGCTTGTCTGAGAGTTTCCACCATCAACTCCAGCGTTAGGTGCGCGGTGCACCAGGTGCAAGAGACGGACGGGTATGGTGTTTTGGATGATTTTCATGGCAGGAAACAAAATGTTCCTCCATGTTCAGTGGGAAAATATGGGAAACTCAGCCAAAAAACCAGGGGCACAGATAGGTTTTTTTGTGTTCCCAGGTTACATTAGCAGAGCGCAAAACATCTCCATCGTGTGGTACACTGAAGAACAGATGCTATCATAGATGCATAATCTTATCGCATATTTTTTTGTTTACCGTATTTAGATTCAATTTTACCCTTGAATTTTCCTTGGTCAACTTTCGAAAATGGTATGTACTGCATGGACCTTTCTTAGGATCTCCAAATGTTCCTTTCTTGGGCGGGCGGCCACTTCTTTATCACTAAAAACAGCATTGACCTTAAGCTGTTTCCACAAGTTTTCCCAGGCGGAAGCATGCAGGCCCGGGACGATGATTTTGGGAACGTCTGAGAGTTCAGGGGTGTTGTTTTTCGAAAATATCAAGCCATTTGTAACATCAGGTGTCCCTGTGCCTCAAATAGCGTCGCTGGTCTTCTCAAGTGCTTGGACCTTCAGGCAGAAATCAGCCAGGGTTCAATCATTTTCCTGGTTTGTGGTTTCAACAAAACGTCAAGTTCCCGTTCTATCCGGCATTTTGATGGCTCTGGATCAACAAAAACCTACAAAATCCTACAAATGTGTAGGCTTTAGGTGATGAACATCCAACATCATCCAGCTACTTTGATGTTCATTGGGGGTACCGGGTCTCGACCCATCCCCAGACGATGGTCGGAGTTGACGATGACCTGATCATGAGTTGTTTGAATAGGGGGGAATCATCCCAACATATCACCTGTGAAAAGGTTTGTGAAACACTAATCATCAGTTTTTACAATATATGCAACTACAATAGTATAGGCAATTATCTGGAATTACAGGCAATCAATGGCAATCATATGTAATATTATGTAATCATATGTCAATATGTAATTAAATTGAATATTATTGTTAAAAATTGCCCAGATCTCCTCCACAACCTGTTCCAGGCTGAGTACCTCCAACGGCACCAGGTGATTTCCTGGATGCAGGACGCTGGATGATGCACGTTGGTTATGTGGTGCCCTTTTTTTTTGAAGGGGCCGAGTCGGCTACCAAAAGGATCCCCAAATAGCAATTTCATATAGTTTCATGATGTTTCATGATGTTTAATGCACTTTATCTTGGCAAAACGAAACAGCAACAACTTTCTGGATAGCCGTGATGCTTCCCATGGCGTTTCGACATCGTGGGATTTCCTGGATCAGCTTCCCCCCCAACGTTCTACCTTCGGGGCGAAGGAGGTGCTTGAAGATCTAGTTAAAGAACAGCCAGGCCGGACAGTAGAATTCTGGTGCGTGTGTTGGTTTCTCATGAACTTTGTGAGAAAATATCCTTCCAAAATTGCTGAATCATTCTTGGAGCCCCCTATGGTCCCCTTTATATTTTTCCATTCGTGGAAGCATCCATGGTAGACCAATTTATCGCAGCGCGTTCAAGCTGGGCAGAGCAATCCCTACCATATCCATGGGTGGGGTTATGCACAGTAGAGGTGCAGGACTTATGTCTTTCATTTTCCATCATCCATCCTTATTTGGGATGATGCTTTAAGCAGCTGATTCTTGTCTGTGAAGGAAAGGCTCAAACCAATGACAAGTAAACAATACTCTATGTCAATAACTTTAGGCAATCCTTGTTGTGGTTGGCCTTTGTTCCCATCATCTATCCATAAACACATCATTGTATGTTTTGAAATGTTTTGAAACACATGTTGAGAGCACCAACCACTTGGGGCCGAAAGAAATGGTACCAAGATATCCAGAAAATGAACGAACATGAGTCGTTTTTGGTATCTAATTGTATTTCAATATCCAAACTCGCAAACATGTAGGTTACAATTTCTTCATTCCATTTTTTGTCAAATGGATGGTCATAACTTCTACAGACCCAGGTGGTCCATATCTCTAGCCACGCAGATTCTCCCTGGAGCTACGTTGCACAGAAAGCACAGCAGCCTGGGGACCTGGAGTGCTAATCCATCGGATATGGATATAATGTACATCTGCGGATTAATACATTTATTGATGATTATGGTTTAGTATATGTTGATGTGGATCATTTGTGATATATTGTCTATATACATACATCACTATGTAATACTATGTACTGTATGTATAATTAATGATAACCCGCCCTCAACATGAGCCCATTTCAGGTTGTTGATTTGGAATTCATCCAGATCCATTTCCCCATTCAACTCGCCCGTCCAGCACTGGAAACCGGGCATCTGAGGCAAGAGGAAGAGGTGCCAGACGGTGTCAGCGGGGGTTCAGCAGCCGGTGTCGGTCAAATTTTGGGGTCATGTAGTAACCCCAGAGCATTATATAATAATAATGTAATATAATAATATATAATCCTCTCCATTGGATGGGCTTTATAAAGTGCTCATGATGTAGGTGGATTACGACATCCTGAAATGCCAAACCTTTATTTCCCACCAAGAGACATGATTGGGTTGGGGTGGAATTGCTTTGAACATTCCATTGGTCTTGAAAAACCTAGGCTCATGAGTGGTTTGCCGCGAGGTACTTCCGTTGATTGTTGGTTCGTTACGTTGGTCACGTGTTTCACATTCACATTGACTATGCGCCATTGTCAGCTTATTGATTTCTAATGCTAGTTGATTGACAGCGCCCACAGATCAAGGAGCCGTTCAAACAAGGCTGTTGGCGAGTGATGATAAGCTGATGAGCTCGTTTTTGCTTCTCAGCTGTGTCCATACTCAGCAGCATCAGCAGCAGCATGGCGAGCAATTCCACATGCATGGTCGTTTTTCGCCATCAATTTGTGCATCTTTTGGGAGAAATAGAATCCCTGTCCTAGTCTTGTGGACACTGGCATCCGACCAAGCACCTGCGAGCCAACCCTTCCATTCGGCTAGCCTTGAGAAGTTATCATTTTGGAGGTGGCAACTAGGCCTTGCATTGGACACTGAAATGATCATGAAATGACCATATGTTTGTCTCTCCCTTTTTCAACACTGTCAAGGGCCGTCCATCAAGTCCATTGACCATAGATAAAACATGACAAAACATGACAAAACTTATTCTGTATAACTTCGGTTTTACCCCCATGTCTATACCATACTATCCAGGTGTGGTATTGGACATAGATAATGTGGGTAAACATACCCTACACATCCAGAAATTGCAGGGGTTACGTGCGGGGCATTTCGGCCCACGGTTTCCTGCTAAGACTCCTAATGTTTCATAATTAAACCAGGTTAAAACATGTTGAACCCCTGTTTTTGACTTAGCTTCGCTGATCGATCATGCCATGCGCCCTGTAATTGCGGCCGCGCCGGGCGCGCCTCACGGCGCTCCGCCGCTGGGCAGCGCTGTGCAGTCGGCTCCGATTGCGGAAAGGTGAGATGTCGACGGGGAAACTGTTTGATGGTGCAAATGTATGAGGACATTGAGGACATGCCAATAGTTTGGTATTTTAATGTAATATAATGTAATTATGTTTTAATGGATATTTGAATGTATATCTCAATGGATGTTATGGCTAGACTATGTGGGACTAGTGGAAGTTGCCGAAGAAACAGGTTTGTTGCTTTTCTGGCAAGGATCCAAGAGGATCCAATGGTTTCAGGTGCGTGCCTCCGACATCGTCCGTGTGTTGGGCCCTGGCAGGTGGGACTATCCAACGGGCGGGATTACTAGGGATTGTCTCATCGGCTCGGGCAGTATTGGCTCCAACTGTTGTTGTCCCTTTATAGCGTAAAAATGCGGACAATACATTTAAATACTGCTGGTGCTTAGTAGGGAATGGGGGAAATTGGGGGAATGGGATTAGTATTATATGTTATTATGGATCATTCCCCATTCGCTACTAAGCACCATTAAGGTCGCTTGATGCTTGGGAAACACCATCGAACTCACAGTCAAGACTCTCGCTGAGCTTCGAAGCTCCGAGTTGAACTGGGAATCTTGAGAACACGAAAAATCCGCACAGATGATGGTTTGGATTGGAGAAATCATCCTGTAGAAAGTGGCTGAACCATATTATATATACGTATATATGTATATATGATATACACACACGTCAATATACGTATATATGTATGTATACTGTATTATATGTATATACATATATATATGATTAATGGATGTAAATATGTTTGTATATTATGTGTATATATATATATAACTATGCGTATAATGTGCCAATCCCCAGCCCTCCTCCAGCTGCTTCCATCTCAGGCGCCATTGGCTGGAGGCTGGCATAGCTGAGCGGGGCAACAGGTTCCCCATGATGATAGTTATCCTTAAATCATGGTTGACAAACTTACAACAACAATGGGTTAACCAATCATGATATCCCCAATCATGGACCCAATCATAGGGTTGACCCTATAGTTAAGGACAGCCAAGGTAGTTGCAAGCCCAATAATTTTTGGGATATATATATATATATATAGTGGATAGTGGGTAACTGGGTCATAACGTCATAACTCATAGGGGCCCATCATGGGCGGTAAACCGAACCACCTGCAGAGGGTGGTAAGATGTGGCGTCAATGGGTTTGCAACGCCTCATGACTGAGATAGGAACGGATCCAAATGGATATGAATCTCTATCATTGTCTCCTCATAACTTCCAAACCATCACAAGCAAAAACCAATCCATGGTTTCACTTGGTTATACCAGATTTGCGGACCTGATGGATCATTCCAGCGAAACTACTTCGTTGGGCTGTTGTTTTTCTGCCATTGTCTCTGGAGGCGACGGAGTAACGGTAGCAAGGCGGACGGGGGTGAAAGCCGGGGCATTCTTTGTTACGCGTGTTTGCCTGGTTGGGTGAGACTAGCATATACTATGTTTTCGGGAGAGAACATGCTTGGAGTTTGCCATGAGTTTGCCTTTGAACATCTTCGAACTTGGTCATCCTGTCATGCATTTTCTCCCCAAAGACCACGATGTTGAGCCTGTTGATTGGCCTTGGCCTTGGCATATCCTCTTTTGGATGCTTTGTTTCGGGTGGTCCTTTCCCTCATTCCTCCCCACACATTTCTTAGTTTCTTGGTTGTTCATCGAGAAAACCTATAATGTTTATCAGTTTATCATTGTCTATCCATTTCTATCCATTTCTTGGATCGCTTCAAACATCTTCAAACCCAGGAAACTCCTGATGTTTCCTGCATTTTGGGATCGCTTCCATCACCTCAAAATGTTTCAGCGCGTTCAGTAATATACGCAGTCAGGTCCCACGGCGAGCGGGCATGAAATTCAAGGTGGCGAAACGGGGTTTCTAAATTGGATGGCTGGACGTGGCTGGATGGTCCCCTGAAATTATTTGGGATCGACATATCAAGTCCCTCTCCTTGAATATGTTATGCTCAAGCACAGTGAAATGATCATAGATTGATTCTATATACATGATGAACATGCTCCGAAGATCACTATTGAACGGACGACACAAAACAAAGCTCCGAAAGTGTCTCAGCTGGACCCTGCGAGGTGAATAAGCAGTATCGCGGTGCTCGATCTTATGGCACCATCAGTCAAGAGGAGCGGCACGACACCATCAGTCAGGGGTGGATCCTTACGGTTGGTCATTGGTTATTGGATGTTATTGGTTAGGAAGTGCTTAATAATTAATAACCAATAATAACCATACTTATAATCCACTTATAGATGGGATAGGATGTACCTACTTATGATTGTTTTCTCGGCACTGGATGGTCTCTTTCTGCATCGCTGGGACGAGGGACGAGCGGGTTCGCTGGCAAGGCCTCAAAATGCACAGAGAGGATGGTGCCACAAAGAGAGGGAAAGCATTGGTTCAAAATCTTGCAGAAAGACAATTTGTATATGGACCTCTGCGAAGTCTTTAACAGAAATTCAAGGTGTGTACGCTGCTGAGGCAGGATCCTTTTCAATATTCCTAGGACCTAGGAACACAGATTGTTATTTTTTCACAGTAATTCTCCAATATTCAAAGTGTGATTTAGGTAGCGGTCAACAAAGGTCAACATATAAGACCACCATAGACCACCGTGTCGGTTCAGTTTGCTTTATTGAACCAAGACGAAACATCAAACTGTCTCACATTCCAAGATGAGTAAATGCCCGTCAATTTTATAAATATTACCCAAACTACAAGTGACTACATTTATTAGGAGCAGAGTACATACATCCATGTCCTTCCGCGGAGTTTCTCAGCCATGCAGAGGAGTTGGAAGAAGCTGCTCGGATCCGAAACGAATACAACCAGGACCTATCCTCTGTCAAGAAGGCTGATGTGGAGACATGTGGAAACTGGGAAGTATTTGTTGGTTCATCCGTCAGTAAATGGACGCTGAAGCCATCAAAGTGGGTTATATCGCGATGACCTGGTGAATCGCTGGTCACAGGCGGATGCTAGGCCCAAAGCACGAAGGAGGCCATATGGGTTCCAAGACATGTCTTGGTTCAACTTGGAATTTGGCAAGATCAAAACCATTTGGTGAACATGATATGTTTGAGCTGAAAGATTCTTTGGCTTTGAAAACTATGGTTTTGTGAACGTGATATGTTGGATTCCTGTTGGATGTTTTTGTAACGCGAATCTTTGAACCCAGCATCTGGGATGAGGAATTTCCCAGTGATCATCGAGTCACCGATCTTCTCTGGCAAACATCAGTCGTCGTATTTCGGTTTCGGAACTCAGAGGTTCACACAGCAATCTGCAACCTGATCATCTAGGCCCTAGGCATATCTAGGTGCAAAATGGTGCAAACAGTATCAGATATAGTGGCTGTGAAGGTTTGGTCGAGGTCTCCAGTGAGTCACTGAACATGTTTGAACCACGCTGAGATCACCAGAAAAGATACCCAGGAGTTTTACCCACTGCTGTTTGGATTTATGAGTTGCACTCTAAAACCCAAATCTAAAGGCCATTTCCAAGCTGGCATCATGGAAATCTTGGTAGGGACAGGGCGGATAGATGCGGATAGGGTGTTTTCACATACTTTTTCTATATATTTTCCCGGTTCCACCGTTTTGCTCCACGTTGAACCATAGACATCGTAGACTTTACAGGCTGCTGTTGAAGCGCTTGCGCCCCAGCTTCCAAGCGCCCCAAGAGGCCGGGCATGTGATGTTAACTAAGTGACCTAAATTTAAATCATATTAGATCCATATGAACTGGGTGACATATGGTGTTAACTGGATTTTTGGTTTTTGTAGGGATTAGATGGACAAACACCGATCAAATATCCGGCTAAAAAGTTCACACTTCCAGTGCAAAATTGATCTGATAGATGGCAACGTGTTGCAACCCATGAGTCCAATCCAAAAAGCATCAATATATTCTGGTCATGAGGTTTCTGAAGATATACGGATATGTACACTTTGTCCGACAACGAGAACAATCCAATTGTTGGTTGCTTCCTGCGCAAATTGACCACCAAATAGTATGACTTGGTGTCTCCGATGTCTCCACGTTTTTGAAAACTGGTTGAAGGGACAATTTGCAGAAAACATCAGTACAGTAAATGAATGGGTTTCCCACTCTTCCAAACCCAGCTTGCACTGGGCCCGTCAGGATGAGGGTGAAGATGGTGAAACAGAAGAGGAGGCATCGGGGAGTTGATGATTCTTCCACCTTGTAGACGATGTATTGCCACGTGAACAACCCATTCTTCACGGGAGTTCATGAATATTCATCATGTTATATCATGTTCTATGTCAGATTTTTATAGATTTTTGAGTTGTCCCTGAATTCTTAGACCCATCAACTGCCCCTGGCCATGTATCCTCAGGACGAGTCAAGTTCTGGTTCCAATGAGGACGCAGATGCCGATGGCGCAGATGGGCTTCTGGAGACAAAGGCAGGTGGGAGGTGAAAGTTCATATGTAAAAACAACATGACCAAGGGGAACAATATGATGGAATGATATGGAATGTAGAGCCAACATCAGAGTAACATCAACAGCAACTAGTTCACACACTTCCATTCCCATTTTTCTACAAGTTACGCGACTTGCTGTGAGATTCGATCTGCCATCTGCCAGCCATTTCTGCTAAGCTTGTAGCTTTTCGTGCCAACGCAGCTTGCGGGACATCGCCTCTCTGCCATGTCTCTGCTTTCCATGTCTCTCCTGGCCCTTGCGGCCCTGGCCGCGGCAGATCGATTGGTGGTGCGCTTGCAGCGCGTGCCCGGGAATGGCACGCATTTCTATGTGGGAAGGTGAGGGCCTCTCCATGAAATGGTAACATAGGTCGAATATGTCCAGAATATGTCAGAATAGGTTGAAGAGACAGCTGATAACCCTTCGATCCTTAGAGATTTATATTGAGCACGGCAGCACGTAGATTGTTTTCCTGGTAAAGATATGTAAAGATTAGGATTTTGCCTTTCCAGGTTAGCAATACAAGGGGAACATCATGGAACATCTCCCTGCTTGTAGTTTCTTTTTAGCCATTGACATGTTTGAAGATTCGTGCACATGTCCATTTTAAACCTGAAGTCATGTATCGAACATGATTCTTGGTTCTACCCAGCCATTTTAAACCTTAGCCCAGTTGCTGGTGTCTTCTATTCCGTGACTTCATCCCACTTGGATGTACATCTCAATTATCGCAGTTGGAAAGTGCCTAGCTTAATTATCAGTATGGTTATAACATGTAAAACCATGTTATAACTTATTCTCCATTTCTATGTACTGTATATATATATATACATATTATATTATAATATACATGATTGGATATCCTCAGTTTTTATTTTATGCAGTCTATAGTCTATACGGTTCTTTGTGTATCTACACACACAAGATATCCCCAGTCATAGTCATACCCTTTTTGATCTGATGCAGATCCCACGCGTTTAAAAAAGCGCAGGGTGTCGGTGGGCGAACCCAAGCAGAGCTTCTCAGTTCTTTTCGACACCGCCTCGGGGCATGTCTTGTGCCCCGGAGAAATCCCTGATCCCATGGGATCCGGGCCCATGGGCACCTGAAATGCTTAGGACATGTTAGGACTGTTTCTTTGCTTCCAAGCTGTCTGCTAAGGGCAATTTCTGGTGAAACGTGAAACTGACCTTTTTTTTTTACTCAGTTTCCAGGTTTTTTTGGCGAAGTAGGTCACCAGTCCCAGAACTGGATGAAGGGAAGAAATTATAGGTTGACATGGTTTTACCACTTTCTGATGTTTTTAGTTCAAAACCAGGGCTTCCTCATCCTGTACAGTAAATCATGACTCGCTGGCCAACCTCTAAGGCTTCCTCATGGCTCTTGCAAGAGTCCTGCCTGCCACAAGCACCAAAGGCTGGGAATTTTGGGGGCGAGTTGTGCTGTCCTTGTTTTTCGTATTGATTCCATGATCTTCACATGGATATTCTATGGGGACATGATGGGGATAGAATGGGGATAGAATGGGGATAGAATGGGGATAAAAAAGTGATATGTTTCATGGGGGGAAACACTGAATTATACTATTTTTTCTGTGGTTGTATATGACCAACAATATGATTTGGATGATTTGGATGTGTCTCAACTTTGGGAATACCCAAGACATGCCATTTGTTGAGGTGTCACTTGGCCATTGGTTTTGGAAAGTGGACAGGGTTTATTGGTGCTTAAGACCAACTGGTTGGTGGTTTCAAACAAAATAGGTGATGTTCATCCCTGGAACGACCATCTTCAATGGCTACTTGCAAGATTTTCAACAGGAAAGGAGTCGAAACCGCAAACCAACCAAGGTAAACCCATTGCCCTGGCAATAGACAGCCACACAGAAACCGCTATGCAATAGTAGTTTTGTTCATTCTTGAGTCCTATGCAGGAGGCGTGTTTATTTGGTGGGGCGGTATCAAAAGACAATGACGATCTGGTGATGATATGAGGTTGAAATATTTGTTGATTCCATTTTTTAGCATCTTCTAGTACCATATAGATCTATATAGTACCCATTTTGATCGGTGGAATCCAGATTTTTTGGTGAAACAACAGACCTGCACCTTACAAGGTTCTTGCCATGGAAGTCCGCCACTGCCTTGGACGTGAACTCTAATGGCTTGCCGGTGGCCTGGTGGTATCAGGTTTTTGCCATAGCCTGTAGCAACATGATATGATTATGATATATATGATTCCAACATTTTCCAAGAACAATGGGGTAAAAACATGTAAAAAAACAGTCAAGAATACCAATAGTTCGTTACCATAATTGGGGACTTTGGTGCAAACTTTGGTGCACGGAGCTCTGAAGGTGCAAAAAGATCACCAGCTGACTGTGGGCCACGTGCGCCGTGATGCGGTCAATCTGGAATTTTCGCAAGCGGATTTGGGGGAAGGAGTGGCCGAAGCAGTGCTGGTGAAGGTGGGGATGGGGGTGATGGGTGAGGTTGGGGAAATGTGGAGGGGTTTCGAAGGGGAAGAGAAGGGGAACTTGATGGAACTTGGGTGTTGACTGATGGTGATACTGCTCAGTCTCACTTTGAAAAGGCTTTGCGCCAGGACAAGGTGTGCTTGGGCAACGACCTGAACCAGCTCTGCGCCGACGTGGATGTGCCATGGCAGTGCCATCCAGTGCCGGAAAAGCCTATGGTGGGTCACCGGGGATGACATGGTGGGTCTATGTGGATCTACGTGTTGAAACTGTCTCAAGATGTTACTGGTAGTACTGGTAGTACTGTAGTGACTCTCCAGGTCTATGACAGGATCATTTATAGTTCTTTTCTCGAAAGTGGGACATTGGTGGCGTTACTTCAATCATGGTTTGCTCTAAATGTATAGTCTGTAAGTGTTGCTGGTCATGTCCCAGCTTTGTTGGTCATACACCAATTGTGCCTGTTGTACATTCTTGTTTGGTGCTTATTACATCTCGCCTATTGTTCTTTTTCATGGATTTCTCTTGCCACTTTTGGGGCAACAACATGCAACAACACTATCCCTAGCTGCCAGTCTAACTTCTCCCTTTATTGGTTGAAGGCTGAAGTGAATTTCTATTTCTTTTGAGCGGGACAATTTTTGATGGTGGATTATTGTTGTATGCGCCATGGCTCTTTGGAGAGGTCAATATACAATATGGATCAATATGGATGTTTCAAATTGTTCCAATAGATAAGCGATAAGCTTTACCTAGACCTTAAGTTTATATCAGGTCCCTCCAGCGTTGGTTCCTGTAATTCGTGTAAAGCAAACCTGGACACCCAACAAATTTGTGTTTGCATCCAAACAGGCTTCCTGTACTACCAAATCCTTATATAAACGACTCCGCTGATGCTTTTGATGTCGTTTAAGCACATATATACACTGTACATATATATATATATATATCTGTATATCATATATGTATATAGTAAGCCCCAAATATATAGATAGTGTATGATAAAGTAATTGATCACTATTTGAGTAATTGATCACTGGATTTCACTGTCACTGGTGCTTGAGGTCATGGCCGCGGCAAGCCTGGAGAAGTCGATGTTCGAGGAGATCTCCAGATTTTCTAAGCGAATTTGCCGTGAATAGCCCATGGAATAAGTTTTGGTTTCTGTATGGAATAATGGTTATAGATGGTCCTAATATGTTATAACATGTTGTAATACGGTATAATCTGTTGTAATCTGTGATAATATGTTATGATATGATGAAATGTTATAGTGTGTATATATATATATATATATATTATATACATATGTATTTACGATATGTATTAACGTACCAACTATTTATTATATTAAAAGTAATTAAGTAACCCAGTGCATGAGGCTACTCTGCTTATGATATTTAATATTTACCCAACTACTCACAGTATGAGTTGCAGGTCATAAGAAGTAGCCAAGTATTAGCCCAACATATCCCAACTGACAATCCAGTGTTGTTGGCTGTATCCACTTGAGAAATCGCTCCAAACCACCAAGGAACCATTGGTATCATGGAAATCTAAGGATTGTTCATCACAAATCCTGCAAGGTTTGGTGGGATCAAGTCAGGCTGGAAACCACCAACCAGACTAATTGCTATGGCATCATGGGGTCTATGCCTGAAAACCTATGATGTTCCCAGATTTTTTTGAGGGGAACATCGATTCTCAGATAGGCTGAAATAGCATGTGTCCGAGGTTCCCTAGGCGTGAACATCTTGAAAATCTTCTGGTGAAATCCCCAAACGTTCTTCATCAATCTTTATTATCCGCATATAAATGTCATTTATAGGATAATATGGTATAGGATGGTATATTCTATATAGATATATAGCTACATGTTCTGTATGTCTATATTATATATATATATTATATATAGAGATATAGCTATAGATATACAGGCCAGTTATCCGATTGGCTCCCAGATCTCCCAGATGCCCCCAGGAGATGCCCTACGACGGCATCGTGGGGCTGGGCCTCGGCGGCTTGTCCGCCGAGGCGGGCAGCGACTTCGTGGGCCGTCTGACGGCGATGCATCCGCAGCTGCGACCGCAGATTGGATGCTTGGCGGCTGGAAAAACATGGCTGATCTACAGTGATGATATGTAATGATCATATTTACATATATTACAATATGATATGTTTATATACAGATACATGGAGAATATCTATATTGGGTTTTTGTATGTAGAATCGTAAAAAACAGTGACGACTGCTATATCAAGGACTCTCCTTGGGCGCCCAAAGCGGAGAACTTTACCTGGGACACCATGAGGCACCAGCTGTGGCATCGAGAGGACAGGGTGAGAGCCCAGCCAACATGGTCCAAAATAGTCGGGGTTTATCAAATTTTATATAATTTTATAATCAAGAGGGTGTTTCTGTTGCCATTAGCACTTGTGTTTTAGCCATCGAACATGATGTTCTACGCACCAACAATGGTGTTTTACCCGTCAGAAATTGGAGTCGATCCGCGTAAAGGTCGGGATCGGTCTAGCTGAGGGCGGAAGAGCATAATCTTGTGGGAGTCTACATTGTGACGCAAAAGCAACAAAGTTTTCAAGACATATTGGATATAATGGATATAAACAATCAGCATTCAAAGCACATCATGTAAGTATGGATATAATCAGTGGCAATGAATATGTCTGACAAGGCCTCCCCAGGCTTGTCATATCTTGTCATCAAATTCCCCAGATTCCACAGTGAAAATCCCCAGTTAGCTTAGCAATCACAGGCGCGAAAGACGGGGCAATCAATCGAATTTAAGGGTCGCTATACTAGTCTGCGACTCTGACACTAATATACATTAATGCCCAATAGATCTACATACTGTACATGGTTTCTATCTGTTGATTCATCTATCTTCCACAAAGAACATCTTGGAAGTTTGTTCTTTCGTCGGATAACCATTTGTTATATCTAGGGTATGTCGAAGGAGAGGCGAACAATCGTGTCGTCCCAGCTTCAACAACTCCAGCTTCACGAGGATCGGTGTTTTTCCCTGCGTAGCAAGGCTTCCCGTTTCACTCTGGGGGTACTCCACACTCTACACTCCACAGTTCCCACTTACACTCCACCCTTCGCACTTCACACTCCACACTTTGCACTTTACACTCCACACTTTACATTCCACACTCCACACACTACAATTTACACTTTACACTCCACACTTCACATTCTAAACTCCACACTCTACACTTTACACACTACACTTTACTCTCCACACTCCACACTTTGCACTTTACACTCCACACTCGACACTCTACACTTTACACTTTACTCTCCACACACGACACTCCACACTGATTACTTTACACTTTGCACTCCACACTCCACACTTTACACTCCACACACACTCCCCACTTTACACTTGACACTCCACACCTTACACTTTACACTGCTCACTCCACACTCTGCACTTTACACTCCACACTTTACACTCCACACTTTACAATTTACACTTGACACTCCAACACACTGCGCTCCACACTCTACACTCCACACTTTACACATTACACTCCACACTTTACATTGCACACTTTACACTCTAGACTTTACACTCTAGACTTTACACTCCACACTCCACACTTCACACTCCACACTCCACACTCTACACTTTATACTCCACACTTTACACTTACACTTTACACTCCACACTTCGCACTCCACACTCCACACTCCACACTTTACACTTTACACTCCACACTTTCATTTTACACTCCACACTCTACACTCCACACTCCACAGTTCCCACTTACACTCCACCCTTCGCACTCCACACTCCACACTCTACACTCCACACTCTACACTTTGCACTTTACCTTGACACTCCACACTCTAGAATTTACACTTTACACTCCACACTCTACACTCCACACTCCACACTTCACACTCCACACTCCACACTCCACACTTTACACTTTACACTCCACACTTTACACTCTACACTTTACACTCTACAGTTTACTCTCCACTTTACTTTGCGCACTTTACACTCCACACGCCGCACTCCACACACGACACTCCACACTGATTACTTTACACTCCACACTCCACACTTCCCACTTTACACTTTACACTCCACACTTTACACTTCGCACTCCACACTTTACACTTTCCACTCTACACTCCACACTTTACACTCCACACCCCGCACTTTACACTCCACACTTTACACTTTACACTCCACACTCTGCACTTTGCACTCCACCGTCTTTTGCATTCAACAGTCTACAGTGCACTGGTAGGGTAACAGGGGAAAAATGTAGACTGCTCAAATAACATGTTTCACAAAAGTGTCTACGTGTTACGTGACTGCATTCGGGTTCGTGGGCTGCATCTTGTTGTTTCTCAAACTTGTTGATATGTATGCATAGCATTCCACAGTGAATTATCACATACACAGTGAATTATCACATACATATGGATCATGTCAATATATACTTTTTTTTTTTCTCTCTCTCTCTCTGTATGTACATTCGTATATGCGTATGTATATGTATAATATTGATATATATATATATATAACGTGTATATATATATATGATACATGTGTATATATGCTGCGGGAATCCATGCAGCTTCAGTGGCGCCAGGTCTCGCGAATGGCCCAGGATCTAACCTGGTTCCCCGTGTTGCATCCCGAGGACCAAATTAGGGATGGGAAATGGATCTACCAACCTGAAATCCATGATGGAACCACCCTAAGAATGGATAAATATAATAATAAACATTAATGGACATGTAATTCTCGAAAATGGATAAATAATATATATATATATGGCTGATTCCATCGGGATTTATCAACGTCCAAGGCAATTTCTTTTGAAAAGGATGGTGAGTATCTTGATTTTCATGTGCGAAAACAGGGTTGTTTGTCTTGTGCCAAAAAGAAACTGATTTCGGAAAACGTTGGAGGGTTCTCTTGATTGGACATACCCCAAAGAAGGACTCAAGCTAAGAATTTGTCACTTTTTGGGTCAAAATTCAATCTTCTGCTGAAACACAAAACAATCACTTAAAACTCACTGAAAATGCAACTCTTGTTGTTGTAATCATTGGTTTTCGGCCAACATTCCCAACATTTTGCGTCTTACTCTTGAGGGTTTCAAACCTAATGTTTTCATGCTACCAACTGTTATTGTATGAAATTATGTGGTTCCTTCGTTTAAAGATGTCCCCCCCATCAGCCGTTTCAAGGACAAGGGTGGGTCCAGTTGGTTGGTGAATTATGTGTCACAACCACTATGCAGTATCAAATGATGCGATAAACATTGTATACCTGTCAGCGGTCCCAATCCAGTTTTTCCTAATACTACCCATAATTCGCATTTTCTGGTCAGTTTCATCATGTTTTATCAACAACAATCTCAGAGTTTTCGGGCAGTTAATATGTCATGATATATCCGTATGAGTTGTCTGAACATGGGGTAACCCCAAATTTGATGATTGATCATGATTTATTTTTATGTCCCCAAAATAGAATCGCCATAATTTGAGACATCAATTAGTCAATGTTCGGACACGTCAAAAGTATCAAATTGATATACATTTATGGTTATTACATTGTTATATATACACGTACATCATTGATGGTTGTATATAAATATCAATTTATCTCATCATATATGATTGTTGTTTTATCCCCATTTGTGCTGGTTCTATCACGATTTATTCCCATGGTTCATACACCTTTTAAAGGACTTCGTCGCCAGGACGGATTCTGGGAAGTCTCCGTCCAAGCAGTTCGCTTGGGCAACCGGACGCTGGACAGCTGCGAGAGCGGCTGCCGCGGCATCATCGACACTGGAGCCTCCAGGTCGTATGGTGGATGTGGCATGGTATGGTGGGCCAATGCATCTTTCATGAGGATTTTCTACATGAATAACCATGAAAAAAATAATGTCTCATTGATGATATTTAAACTGCACGAGGGAGATTCAACAACCAAATGGGTTATTTTTATGGGCAAATTGTGAATGACTTCCAAGTCTGTGCATTCAGAAGCGAACGTGATGTGGGGTGGGTAATTTTTGAACTCCCAAGTTACGGGGTGGTGCTCCCTAGTTATAAGTTGGTTTATAATCCCCTTTAACTATAGTTATATCATGTTATATCCCCCATTAACCTTAGTTATTGGAACATATTATATTGGAGCCATAAACCTTATATAGCTAACTATGGGGCCTATGGGGCCCACCCTGTACGGATGGTTTGCAATTTGTAATTAGTAATCAGAATGCCTTTTTTTTGGGTGTGTGTGCATCGGTACTCCATTCTTGACCCAAAATCGTGAAAAAACGGGCTTGGATGTGAACTGACAAGGCACTGGGATTTCATCATGGAAGTTAGATTCAACTGGCATGGGATCAAACCAGCCAAAAAAAAATAACCAAGAACCATCGTGCTGATGTGAACAATCATCCTCATATGACTGATGACAAATGACAAAGTTGAAGACCCCTTTTTGTTTGTTCGGTTTCAGATACTGTATATGGGGGTTTCCATAAATGGGGTATCCCAAAATGGTTGGTTTATAATATCATGAATGGAACATCCCATTAAAATGGATGATTTAGAGATACCCCCATTTCAGGAAACCTCCATATGTCCGTTTTTGTGAACCCCTTCTGAAGGTGTGATGGTTCTTACAATCGCCAGGTTGGGTGTGCAGAGGGAGAACTTCGAAGTGCTTCGGAGTGCTCTGTGAATTTGCAGCACTAAGCCCTGCAATGGGTCATCCCATGTTCCTCTTTGGATTGCGGATGTTCTTTTTCCCGATTTCGGAAAGATGATTTCTTCCTCATTGTTTTTGCAGATGTTCTCTTTTTTGGTCTCATTTCATCTCATTTTCCATATTTCCCATGGAAGATCTCCCTATTTGTCAACACCTTGTGACCGGTGGTGCCTCGACAGTGCTCAGGTCGACTGCCTCACCGCTGGTGGGCGGTGGTTGTCGTGGGGAGGACTTGATCTTTGACCTGGGTGTCTGGGATGCATATTGTGAAAGATTATAATAACTATATTGATAACCATTAATAACCATTAAGAACCATTAAGAACCATTAGTAACCATTAGTAATCATTAGTAACCATTAATAATCATTAATTGATAACAATAACTATAATCATAACTATAACAACAATCATTCATAGCCATTAATAGCTATTAATAATCATTAATAACTATTGATCATCCCATGATGATTCATATTGCGAAAGACATCGAACGATGATTGTACATATAACTTAAACTGTAAGGATCATATGTGTCTGGATGTCTATTGATATCTATTGATCATGATTGTTTATTTATATTATTGATGTGGTATATTGGTGTAGTCTGTTTCTGGGATAAGTATAAAGCCAATTATCCAAAACATACACTTAAATGGTTGATCGTGTTGATTGCTGGCGATGAGTTTTCTGCTCGGAAAATATGGAAATGTGTATATGATTGTATACACCTATAGAATCTTATAGACAGATTACTGAATTTCTGCGATGCCAAAATTGGGTTATCCCCTCACCGCCGTGAATGGCACCCCATGGTTGGTCCCATTGGGACTGGAGCTGCAAGGGAGCAGATAAAGTGGACTCCCCCTGTATATGATCATCAAGCATTGTCAAGGCGTATGTGCCAAGTTGTCTAATTCATTCTAATTCAATCCTTCTTTGTTGCTTCATGTTTCATTTCAAATAGTGAAGATCTATAGCCTGCTGCATGGCTTTGCCAAGGTCCGATGGCATTGACCCTGCGGGTGGAGGACTGAGAAAACTGCAGCCCTTCCACATGGCTGGTATTGGATGATTATGCTGAATTGAATCTGAATGGCAAATTGGCAAATCTGTTTAGGTCAAAACCACCAATCAGTGAGACATTTGGCCAATCAAACGCAATACAGCTTGTAGTGCCGTCCCCTGCAACACTCTGCATGCTACAGCAAACACGTTAAACTCACGTGAATGACCCAACTCAGTGACCCACTCACTGTCTATGGAGTCTACCAGATAAGATGGACCTTTTAAACCCCACCTGTGATAGGTGTTTCCAACAGCAACCAAAATTAACTAACCATGCAGTATAATCAGTTGATATCAGTTGGATGTTGCTATAATCCAGTATAATCATGTATCATCAATGTAATGTAACTAACTCAGTGGATGTTAAAATGTAGGATGTTGGTTTTATCCATGTTTTATCCATATTGAAATAGCCTGGCCATACACTGCTTGTGACGCTAGGACTATGCTGCTGGAAACAGCTGTGCCCCTCAGCTGGGGGCTTTGGAGTTGGACCCCAAGGAGCACAAAGGGATCTGGAGCAAAATTGAGTTGTTTTCCCATGATATCCCCTATAAATCCCTGGAAATCCCCATGATATCCCCTATAAATCCCCAGAAATCCCCATTATATCTCCTATAAATCCCTAGTTGCAAGGGGATTAAAAAACCAGCGATATTGAGGAAGTATCCAAGCAAATGGGACTTACAGTAAGCAGCAGTGGCGGTTTGACAGGAAAGAAGGGGCCATAATCGCGATGTGATGCAGACGGTGGAAATGGGATAGGTCAACATGTGTTGGCCCCAACAGAACCACACATGGACTGGCAATTTTGGATGCTAAGCATTCGCATTAACATTGGCAAACTTACTCTCGCTTCTCAAGTTTGAGCCCCATACCCAAACGTATCTGACTGGGAGTGACGGATCATTTTCCCCGCATGAAATCACGAGCCAAACTGCAGGATCGTGTGAATACAACTGCAGTGGACACTCATTTGCCATGGTATAAGGGGGATATTCACTGCCTGTGAGATGATGGGTTGCTACAATTGTCATTTCTACAATTGTCATTTCAGAAATGTACAACAATAGATCCGAGCATTTGTGTGACAATCAAGAGGGGCAGGTCTTGAGTGACCACTGGCATGTTCTGAACAGTGATGCCAATGTGTGATTTTCCCACCGCGAAGAACAGGACTTTCATGGCGTCTACGCTTTCGGCGAGGCGGGACAATTGCCTGTAGCAAAAATGACAGCCAAGTAATATAAATCAGAAGCCCCAGTCCGTATGGGCCGTATATTTCCAATGTGTTTTGCCGCTATTGTTGCTGTGGGGAGAGCACCTGTGGACGAACAACTTTTCTTGGCAGAGGGCCGACTTGATTCTGGCTGGTGTCAGGACTTGGCTTCAGTCCAAGGGGCATGGGGACATGCAGGAGTTCGATCCTCCCTGGTCGGCGTTTCTCTTTCTCTGATCTTTCTTTGTTTTCCCACTTTTTGTTGCTTCTCTTTTCTTTTCTTTCGTCCTTCTTCAGGGTTGACTATCTTGCGCCTGACCTGAGGGACTTGGACGCCCATGGCACAATCACATCACACGGTCTTTTTTCATCTTGCATCGCCACATCAGCTGCCCCAGCTGTCGCATGTGGGTTGTAAAGATACCCTTTCATGCTTCCGGATGCTTAGATAGGGTCAAGCGGGTAAAAGCTTGGATACAATCCCGCCACCCTGCAAGTATAGACTTGCCACCAAATCATCATGAGTCCCAATTTCTGCTAATTTCCAGGATCAGCCAAGTATGGGGGGTTTAAAACGACCATTGCGTGTCTGCTCAAGCTTCGTTGTTGATGAAAACTTCAGTGGTTAAGCCTCTATCTCAGCCACACATCCTAGAACTCTCGTTCAATTGGTTTGCTCGATAAAACTATTTTCCTAGGTTAAGATTTCAACATATGTTTCATTAGTTCTATCATGTTCAATTTCTATGCTTAAAAGTTGTAGACATGAAATCTTTCTTTTGTCAATGCCCAATCCTTCTATTTGATGGTTGTTAGGTATAGCATCTCGCAACTGCATGAATTTGTAAAAACAAAAAATTGCAGCGGTTAAATTCACAGATGTCCCAAGTTTTCATGGGTAAAAAACAGTTTCCATCCTTAATTAAATCTCGAGTTTCAATTGGCAAAACCAAATCCACTGCTACCTTGGTACAATCACAGTTCCATGAGGTAAAATCTAATTTTCCATAGATTTTTTATGGCTTCAATCCCCAATTTCCATAGGTAAATCCTCCCATCAACTCACCAGGCCACCTTGCGCCAGTACTACACGGCCCTGGACTGGACCTCCCGGCGCATCGGCTTTGCACCTGCGGCCAAGCGAAGAGTGGCCCTGGGCGCCCTGGGACGGGAGAAGATGGCGCCCATCTATGCCTAGGCACCCAGGCGGACCTGGAAATCTGGGTGGATCGGGGGGTTGGAATGAGATTTTTGGGATGAATGGAGGTTGGAATGAGAAAATCCTTGAAGAAACTGGTGATTTTTTTCAGCATGCCATGTTGGATTATTGGCGGGTATCTACCAACTCAAGGATTTTGGTATGATTGGATAGGATCCAAGAAAGATGTGCTGGCAGCCAGCAACAGCATGGCTATATTCCTATTTGGTCGTCAAATGTGAACATATCCCATACCTTAAAAGGTGTAAAATAATTAAAATAGTTGCTTATGGCAGATTTCGATAGACTTCACATGAAACTTTGCTGAAGAATGTACGTGTCAAGGATCCTGATGATCATTACATTATTTCCCTCAACAGTCCAGCGCGGTATCATTCAAAATTTAAGCTTCTGAGACCGCAGATTGACTAGTCTTTCCTTGGATCACATGACAAGTAGCAAAATGTTAACTGCCCTATTACTAATTGCCACTCCTGCTCGTAGAATGAGATTGCAGCCACATACCCATGTTCACACTGGACGTAAAAAGAGTTTCTAGTAAAAACTTTTGAACCAAAGTGCAAAACACTTTGGTCATTCTGGCAAAGAGAACTCGGAACCATCTTTTTTAATAGGGACATGATCTCAAAATGGGGGAATTTTGCATTGTCAGGTTTGGTCGTGAAACCACCCATTATCCCTGCCGTGATCACCGTAGGCATCCTTCTGCCCTCGTTCCCGGGCACGTTCCCACGGCCACCCATCGTTCACAAGCAACGGGCCAGAAAAAGATGTGTCCATTGCGCTGTGCTCAAGTAGGAATGCAGGAATGCTGTCTTGGAGTATAGATGAGTATAGACCAAAAGCTATTGAAAATTGTTATTTATAGTGGATTTTCCCATTAAAAATGGTGTTTTTCCATACTTATGTTAGTTTGCCAGAGGGTACATCATTTACATCTACTCCAATGGATCAACCAACTTGAAAGTGTGCAAAGTGGAAAGATGTGGAAAGTAATGCCTGGCAATCCCTGACACCTTGGGATGATTGGTTTAGGTGATGACATGCCTTTGAGGAATGGGTTGACAACATACAGGTAAGAGAAGTGATGGAGCTCAAATTCACACATGATAAGTTGAAAGTTGCGATGCTATATCCACACCAGTGGGATTCCCCCCATACATCTTGGAAAGACAACATGCTGCAGGGAAAATTGGATGTCTAAGGATGACTTGCTCTTTGGAATGGCCCAGCTCTGAAACTCAATGATGTACATCCAAACTGTATCCCATTCATTCTCGGCTTTCTAAGTATTTCAGTTGCATGTCACATCATTCCAGACTTGCTTTACACACAGCTTCACAAGAACCCCGCCAGGCATACGTTTCTGGCGATTTCAGCCTGATTTTACCTTCATTTTTTCCGCTAAAGTTATTAAACACACATCAAAGGAATCTTGATTCAAGGGGAACACATTAAGATGATCTGATTTCGGTGATAGCCAGGATGATGTCATCCAATGATGGCTCTCACCAAATGAATCCAGATCTCAGTGGATTCTCATCCAAAAAATCCTGAGTTCATCCAATTCCCAGACTTGGATGATGGGGAAACAAATCAGGACCTTCCTTACAATTTCCTACCCTCTGGTAAACTAACATAACTATGGAAAATCACCATTTTTAATGAGAAAATCCACTATAAATGGCCATTTTCAATAGCTACGTTAAATTACCAGAGGGTAATGATTAAGAAAAATATATTTGATGACATACAGCAACCATTAACATGACCATATATCACTATATTAATCACCACGATGTTCATATCTGGTTGGTAGTTTCAAACATTTTTTATTTTCCATAATATATGGGATAATCCTTCCCATTGACTTTCATCTTTTTCAAGATGGTTAAAACCACCAACCAGATATACTGTATATACAATATTGGTATTTATATATGTTTATTGGTATATAGTTATTGATAATATGGTTGAATCATGTTGAATATATTAATAATCCCATTAATCGCCATTAATCACTATATTATTCAATATATATATGTTGAATATCCAATATTCCCAGTGTTTGAAACCAATGTATCCGTCCCAGTCGCAGGGGAACTCGAGTTCCTGGAGCTCCGCAGCCGGCGTCGGCGATGTGTCGGCGAAGAGCTTCAGGACCAGCTGGGAAGGCGCGGAGCTTGAAGCGTGTTGAAGAAGATTGAAACAACATTGATGATAGGGATATATATATAATTCCATATTATATATATAATACTATAATAGTATATATAATATATATCATACTGTAATAGTATATATATATATTATACTATACTATAATAGTATTATATATATATATATAACTGCATGTACATACCCTAAAACACATGAGTATCAATTATTATACACATATACTTAGGGTTGGTAACTCATCATATACTATTGGAATTGTAGAAGCTCATGAGAATCCATTAGATTGAAAAAACATTTGAGAACATTTGCATTCACCTATATACTTAAAACTTATCGTCCAGAAAATCGTGAAAGCGAACATTTGTATAAGAATCATTAGGAGGATCAATTCCCCCACAACGATACAAAACAACATGGTTTGGTCCCTTGTTAAACAGGAAATATGGGTATGGGTCAATTGATGCAGGACCCAACAGGCCATTGGTAAAAACGTGACAACATTTGTCATGGATGGGAGGCTCGTTTGCAGGCCATCCCGCACCCACAGTCCTAGATGGATTAGTTGGATGTGCCCTATTGGGATTTGGAAAGAAAAGCGTCCCCCAATTTTGGGGACAACCAGCAACTGATGAGGACATGATGAAATCAGCCATGTATCATTGGTGGATAGCATAGGTGGATGTTGCAAAAAGGAGCCAGCACCATGAAGTTCTGTGGGTATAGTCAAGGGGAGAATCTTTGGACACGTCAACCATCCCCAAGCACTGGAAAGCAATTTTCGCTGTATCCAGAAGATGTCAGGGTGGCCTCCTCCAATGGCTACACGGCAGCATTATTCGCCCTGTTTCGAGGCGCTGAAGTTCAAGAACAAAATTTGTTTGGGTATCCAGCAGGAAATAGAAATCTAGCATTATCTCACGACAAAACTCAGAGTTGATTTTTGAATGTTTTTGAAAGGGTATGCAATGTCCCAGAATCAATGACTGCTCAAATCAACTGCTCGAAGTTCAGGTGATCGTGGGCTTGGGTCTCATGGTTCTCGTAATTTCTGAGAAGTCAGAATATGACGAAGACCAGACCCGTATAATTGATGTTGCTGTTGTCTTTCCCAAAAGGCCCCCCAAAGAAACATGCTAATGCAATAAAGA
Source organism: Cladocopium goreaui (assembly GCA_947184155.2). NCBI lineage: Eukaryota > Dinophyceae > Suessiales > Symbiodiniaceae > Cladocopium > Cladocopium goreaui. Next base: position 165,650 of record CAMXCT020000357.1, on the reverse strand, counting down.
CTACATGATGTTATCAATGTTATCACAACATTTTGTTGGTCATCTATTGATTCAAAGGTCCTCACATCAACCATATACATAGCATATTCACGGCTTAATGGGGATATGGTAATCCATGGCTTGATAAATGGGCAGTGTTCAACACCCCTGTTGATGATTAGTTCCAGGGTTTTACTGCCCTTATGTATTGATGCTATGGGATAATAATAGCAATATACAATTCATCTTAGTTTGGGGCCACACTACCCTTTAAATTCCCATGGTTAGTAAACCATTAACGCCATAGAATCGCATGGTTAAACTATAAACTAGGGAATCCCATGGTGTATATGGATAGGTTTTATCGTTTTATCCTTTATTATAATATTATGATGCATCTACTACACTATCAACATCTATTATCCATAAACCATAGTTTTTGGTTTATGAATCCCATAATTATCAGAATCACATATTGGATCAACTTCTTGTCAGAAACCAACAAAAAACGATGGGGTTTTTCATAGATGGAACCAGTCCCAACTGAATCATTTTGGATTCCCAACCAACCAAGCAGCTTTGTCCCAGCCCAGGACTTGGCTGCGGCCCAAAGCTTGGCTACCTCTGTGACGAAGCCGGGCTCCAGCCGGGTCTCCGGGCTGGCGCTGCAGGCGTGGGCGATTTGCCAATTTTACTGGGAAGAGATGGGAAGATGAAATTTGAATTGGGAAGATCATGGGATAATGTACTGTAGCCAAAAAAATCTGGATGGATTGAGTTGTAGACTTTGACTTCGAGCATACTTCGAGCGTTGTCGGGATAGGGTCTATCATTTTGTAGTCCACTAAGACAAGGGATGAGCAAACCTGACATACTCTCCATGATGATGGAAAGAAACGCCACATGCGATAGGTAAAACGTGTGGGAGCACGTGTATATATATATATATGCATTTTCCAGCGCCATGTTTTTTTTTGTAATTGGAGGTTAGCGACAACCTGCGATTGAACAACCCTTTGGTTAATCCGTCTGATTTGATTTTCATTAACCCGGGGTGAACAAATCCTGGGTCAACATGATGTAAACAATGTAACACCAGGATATGACCAACAAACGTGGGGTACAACCCTTGAACAAGCACTCCAAAGATAGCATCAGATTACTTCAGTTTGTCATGAGACAGAACCTAAAGTTAGGACCTGAAGCGAATGGACGGATATACCTACCCAGACTGTGTGGGATACTTAAATGGCGATAGACCAGCTGGCTTGTTCCAGTGAATAAGCCCCTGATTGGAGTTGATGGTGGTTAACTATACACTACCAAACATCACATGGGCTCATCATGTCTCTTTTCCTACCTGGTGTTTCTCCAAAATTGAGGCAATCCAAAACCATTGGTTTTCCGTTGAACATATCCAGTGAATTCTATCGTAACTTGGCGTCCACCATTTTCGGAACCCCCAAATATCCCCGGATATTGAATGATATTGATTGTTACTATCTCCATACATATATTATAATATATTATATATGTATCTATTGGTTAAATATCCCCATATAATCTCAACTAGGGGAATTTTCCCATGATCTATCTAGTTGGTGAATCCCCCATATATGGAGTGTTAGCCCATCCATTATTTCTCCGAAGATGCTGCTCCAATTTAAGCGATTATCCCCTTTGTATCCAAACCACCTATGTGGGTTTGTCTAAATAAGAGGATACACAGAAAATCCAACGGTTAGTCACACCATTCCCTATGAAAGTGGCGGTGTATACCTCATTTTCAGGACAAGCCACATATTTATCCAAATATTGTTGGTTAGATATATGATGATATATCATGATATATATATATATATAACATGTATATATATATATTATCTATCTATCATGGTATATCTCACAACATCTCCATTTTGCATGGGTTTTAGAAGGGTCACATCCCCCATTGTTGATACCTCCAGGCGGCTGCCCGGGCGCTCTACGAGACCAAGAACTTCGTTAGCAGCGCGGTTTTGCTGTGGGAGCTGCGCGACTTTGGAGTGGACCGGGAGGTGAAGATACGGAAACAACATGAAACGACATGGGAATGGATCAATACCTATTACATAATACCATTTTTAGTGGGATGAACATCCATTTACCAGCTATTTTGATGTTCACCAGGGGTACAAGGTTTTGACACACTGCCACATGAAACGACACGAAAGAACGTGAATAACATTTAGTAACTCCAAATCACCAATGTTTCTTAAGTTGGTTAAAGATGAAACTGAAATTCTGAAATTCTTTATTCCTTAGACATGTTGATCAATGTGTTTATCCTAGAAGACAACCCACGGTTTTTCTGAAAACCAGGTGCTGGAGCGACGGCTGGACGTAGTGAAGGCTCAAAATTTGTTCGACCAGGTTGCCGTCAGACTGGGTACTTCGGCCAAGAATAGTTGAGTCATGTTGAGTTTAATTGATGGTTTATCAGTATGTTCTCCCTTTTTGTTGATGGTTTATCAGTATGTTCTCCAAATTTGTTGATGGTTTATCAGCATGTTCCCTCCTTTTTTGATGGTTTGTGGTTATTTTCCACCTTCATTTGATGGTTTATCATGATGTCTCCCAAAGCTGGTGGGTGGTTTCAGATACATACCTCTGTGGCACTTCACCACGCATGTTGTATTACTTGTAGGAGTTTACCCGGTATTGGTGAGCCCCAGGTTTGAACACAGGTGGATTGGGTTGTGCCTAACAACAATGGGAGTTCAATCAACAACAGTTTTAGTTCTATGTGCAGCCAACAATCATGGCAAACTCAGAGATTTCTTCATGATTTTTCCACGGGTATGATAAGCAACCAAGATGCCAATGTGACCTACAAATTTGGAGGTCTGGCCAACTTTCACTGATTTGAATGGCATTTCAAGCGCAAATGAATGGTAAAACGGTTTCTTGATGTCTACATCACGATCGCGGAGAAGGAACAACACATGGACCATTTCAATCCATGAATGCAAACGTGAACTTGTGAGATCCCATTTCCCCAACTAACATATATAATCATATATATATAGATAGATAGATAGATCCTGAAAACAACCCATACTTGTATCAACCGGAAAACACCAACTGGCAGGGTTTATGTTCTTTGGGCAGATAGCCCTAGGCGTGGCATATCTCGATGCTGGACTTTGGCGGGATGCCTGGGAGGCTCGGCTAGACGTTTCTTTACCAATGACATTTTACAGGCTCAATTTCCATTTCAAGATATGCCAGGTGCTTCAATTTCCAATTTTTATCCATGTAAAATCACACGTTTAAAGCGACAATCCCATATCTTTGGCTTTAACAACCGCCATTTCGAGTTGTAGAATGTAGAGTGACTCCTACAACTCCCTTTTTCGAACAAGTCAACTCCTCACAGGCTATAATGGTGATATAAACCATCAGTTTATATAAGGTACCACTATATAAATAATGGTGATATATGGTTCATGGATGTTCATGGCAAAACCATGGCTATCCATGGGTATAACTGATGAATCCCATCCCCACAGGCCTTGATGGGCGCCTGCGCCCAGCCGCGCCTGTCGCGGCCCTTGGCGAAGATCGCCGTCGCGGCCCTGGCCGATGCGGCGGAGCGCGGCGCCAACGCGTCGGAGGCGTTGCAACAGGCGGCCGTGGCTGCAGGGATGTTATTTTAGGGCCCAAGATTGGTGGTAAACCTAACTTTCGCTTGTTTTACTGAGATGGTTTGGGGAATGGTTTGGGGGAATGGTGTTTGAGAAGAATACAAGGATGGATCAAAGGCCATGATTTGCCATTGGGATGATGAACATCCAGAAGTCACATTTTTCTTGGGGTAAACAAATGGATACCATGGTTTTGAGTTTTGACCCATACCCATGGAACATGATTACGGATGATTACGGAACATGACATACTATTTGATGGAACATTATATTAATGTGATTTATGTGGCTTCGATCATCTTATTTTTTGAGATCTGCCAGCTGAGGTGGAGACACATTAACTAGAGATCGAGGTGATTTAAAAAGTTATTGCATTTGAACATAAGTACGGGAATGTACGGGACATAATGTTGGGTTCTGGAACGATATGGAATCTATGGATTTCTGGGCATGGTTTGGGAAAATGATGTAGGAGTTTTAATGAAATGGTGGTTTTGAGTGAATAAATGTGGATTGAAGGAGGAGACAGATCGAAATTTCCTGAAATGGTGGGATCATATTCTTGGATATTGTTGGAGATGGAAACTTTGCGACACTATTCTGATTAATTTCGACCATCAGAAAATGGAGCAGAACACACATAGAATCAGGGGCCATCCCAACTATCAAAAGAAGTTTGAGTAAACTGCAAGTTTGTAGCTTCTCCGCATTTTGGGAGTCAACGAAAGATCATGAGAATTACGCCCCCTGAAAACACTCACAGCCCAGTAGCAAGGCACAGCGAATCCAATTACCAGCAACAAAGATAGTTGAGCCTGTTTAACGGCCAACCAGTCATGCTATGTCATGCTGGTGGATGTCATGCTGGGTCTCCAGGGGATCTGTGGTCGTTTCATGTTTCCATGTTAGGTGGAACTGCTGCAAGGGCTGTTGGACGCGGAGGCGAGCCAAATCTCGTCAAAGAAACGGGGTATGTTGGTTGGCCAAAAGTATTAGCTATGAAATTGCCCAATAAATAGAGCTGAGTTGGGTTGCCAAGTCTCAAAGAGTAAATATGTCGATTTTAAGTTGATTTTAAGTTGAACATTCATTCAGTTTATGGAATCTGCCCATTTTTAGGATGGGACTGCGGGTCACGGGAGGCTGTGCTGAGAGCCTTACCCCGCGATCGCCGGGAGGTCAGGGGGAGCCAGCTGAAATCATCCGGTAAGATAGTCATATTTGTTGTTTGACGATCTATGTACTGATAACTGGTTGGTGGTTTGGAACATGTTTTATTTTTCCATATATTGGGAATAGTGATCCCAATTGACTATAACTGACTAATATTTTTCAGAGGGGTTGAAACCACCAACCAAGTTAATGATATACAACATTTAGTCTATTTTGATCGTAAGATGATGGCAATGGGAATATTACCAAAGATCATTTAGATGAAAATTATGATGATCTTCTGGTGGAGAATGGTTGGTGATTTTAGCAGCGTTTTTTTTCGAAGTCCATCTCCCAAAATGCGATCATAATCCTAATTGGCTAGCCATACCCCATCATACCCCCACAAAACTGCATGGTTTGCAACACTTTTTTCACCCTAAGCTGGGCAATCCGGTCCCCCTGATTCAGGGCCTGGAACTCTACATGGCTCTGTCACTGGAAAAGATCGGGCGCAAGAAGGCGATGGTTGACCTCACGGTTTTTTGGGTTTTTACGGTTATCCCAAAAGTAAACCACATCAAATAACATCAAATAACCTGACTAGTGTATATCATCTCAAGCTGGGGGAATAGCCTGGAAATCCCATGATTTTCCCCAGCCAGGAGAGCCGTGAGCTACTCACGCGCTTGGCCCAGCAGGGCACGTCCACACGGAGGAAGCAGGTGAGGGTGGATGGGTTGGGGTGGTGAAGCTGCAAAAGATGGGGGATGAAACTTCCAAATTGTGGATGTGGCCAAATTTGACATTTTTTTTCAAAATGGTTCCATCTATCGAGGAGAACAATATTTGCGCCACGGACTCCGCTACTCGAAATTCGACCAGGATTTCACTTGAAATCCTGGAAAAGATAGAGAGAGAGGCCAAGGCATATCAAAGCATATCAAAGCATTCAAGTTTTGGGGAGCCAATTGACCCATACTCATACGGGGTCAACAGGTGAAGGTTCAGCACTTTTGGGGAAGCAACTTGGCTCCCACACAGCCCGTTTTGTGCAGGCTGAATGGGCCTTGCTGGTCCAGGCACACTCGGGATGTGTTTTCGTCATTCTCGCAGTAGATCCAATAGTCATGAAACTTCGAAGCATAGTCACCACCGCTGCCGCCAGCACCACCGCCATCATCCTCATCATCATCATCCTCATCATCGTCATCACTGCTACTGTGATTATTACTCTTCTCAACCCCGTTTTAAAACAACAATCATCGATGATAATGATAACAGTAATAGCAACATGAAAAATTACCATCGTCATCCTCATGGTCATTGTCCTTGCCAGGATGCTGAAGTCTCAGACAACGCCGAGGGCCGCGAGATGCGACGGATTTGGGAGCAGGCGTGCCAGTTGAAGGGATTTACATGTTTGTATAGCTGATGTATAGTTGTATAGTTGTCTACTATTGTATACTCATACCTGTTTTGTATTGTTTTATCATGTTTTTAGTTGTTTTTATATGCTGGTGTTTCCATCAATTGAAGAGCTTCTTTGTAGAATTTTGTAGATGGACGTTTTCCCATGGAGCTCACAAGCTAAGCCCTAGGCTCCATCGCCCATCCTTCAAAGTTCCACGAGCCGCGGGGCCGGTGCGGCCAAGATGATGTCCAAAGAGGTGACAGCGCCAAACTTTGGGGAAGTTGTAGCTACAAAAGGATGTTACAATGGTACGATTGGGTGTGGTAATCTTTCGAAGTCGATGTCTAGTTCCAGGTCACAACATTTGCCCCTGAAAGAGTTAAGATGATGGGCCCATGAGGATTCACTGCTCGGGATTTGTTGACTGTTGCTTGTTTGAGCTGAGTTCATAGCCCGTGCGTGTTGTAGCCTATTTCCATCTATTTCCACTACGAGTTGGGTCCTTTGTTGAACGAAGTCCAGTGGTTGGTTGTGATTGTCACTCTGCTGGCCCCGACACAGGCAAGAGCAGGGCGATCTGCGTTGGATGAAGCAGCACCAGTGCTGGCAACATTGCTACTGGTGCTCGACCTTAGCCGTGACTGGTAGATTGATGGGTGAATTTCATAGCCATCCATGGGAATATTTTGACATTAGTTCCTGCCAAGAAAGAAAATGCTCTGTATCCGCCAGGTTGCTCATGTTGACCCCTGTTGATAGATTGGGACGCAAGCGTCAAAAGACACATTGGTATCAGCCAGCAAAAGCAAAGAACAAGCCCGGGAAAATGGCGATCACCGATTGTTACTCTAGTTAATGGTACTACCTAATGGTACTGTAACTCTTGGGGTTCCTACGTACTACCTGACTACCTGTTTCAGTAGGAATTCCCATCCAACGAGTAGAAACAATCTGGCACAACTGGGGCCTCCCCAATTCATCATTTCAAGCTTTGCTTTGCAAGGTACACCAAGAATGATGGCTTGGGGTTTCCTCCTGTTTCTGACATGCATGCCCTCTTACGATTGGTTGCAAGTCCAAGTCTGAACCCACGAAGCTAGGGATTTTGATGATTTATGTTCGCATGCACGAAGAGCCCAGTGATTTGAAATGCCAGATGTGTCCCATGCAAGATGCATTACCCTTAGACGACACACAGGCACAGATTGTGTTGGCATCATGTGGTACGTTTCCAGCAATTTCGTGGTTCACCAATCTTCAATATCCATCAATATCAATGAATGCGAAACAGGCGTTGCCGTTGGCGGTGGTGCCATTGCTGCTCCTCAAGGGGCAGTAGCAAAAAGTGGGCCTGGACCAACCTTGGTGGATGTGGCTCCAGCCGATGGTTCGTTGTTTGGCAATGTGGGGTGCGGGAAATGCACCAGTTCCATATCCAACCAGCTATAAATCAACTTCTGCAGGGCATCAAAAATCACCATGATTTCTAATGGTTGATCCAGGAGAATTTGGAATCACCCTATTGTACCGGATGTGAGGTGCATGGGTTTTTTCTAATATGTTTTTTTCCGTTGGGTTGACACGGTCTTGGTGATCTCCTGCAATAACGAGCCCCTTGATTCCCATTGCCAGGCGAAGCAGTTGCCTCTGCTGGACCAGCTAATGAAATTGGAAGCTGAACAGGAGGACGCTGCTGGAAACTGGCGACTTATGGTTGGGGTGGAACACGGTGGAACAAATTGGGGGTGAAACATAGCTACCAGTTGGATCCAGTTGGCAGAATTTTTGGAGGTCAAGAAATTTGACCCATAACTAGTGAAGATCAGGCCAGCGATTCAGCGATGCTGTTGCTTTGGTGGTTTTGTGTTCGTTGGAACCATGATTGGTCGGAAATTATGAGTGGTTCGTGATTTCACTTCTTTCTAAACTCCAAAAAATATCAAAAAATCAGAAAAATGGGATGACGATCCCGTCAACATTCATATTTTGGTGGGTGAACAAAAGCTTCCAGCCGTGCAGCCGTGCAGCCATTGTAGAGCCAGGAGAGACGGCGAGAATTAGCCGCCCTCCTCGAGAACCAGGGAACCCGGCACCTTGGTCGATGGATATTGTGTGAAGCCAATGAGTACCCACTGGTCAACTTGGCAATCGACAATCTCCATTCCTAGATGTTCCATGAATTTCCTATAATGTCCTACACATCATAGAAAATTTCGTTGGATCCCCACAACGGGAATCAATCCATGGCTATATGGTTTCGAAGAGCTGAGACTTGGGAAAAGGACACTTTCTGATTCGACGACAAAACGAGATGCAGCACCCCGTGGCTGAGGCAAAACACTCCGGAAGAAGCAGAACGTTGGGAAGCCCAGCGGCGGATCCATTCTTTCAAGGGAGACTTTAGTATATTTAGTCACTTTGGCCCAAGGAAAGTCAAAAGAAGGCCAAAAGAAGGCCAAAAGAATCATACATAATTACCCCAAACAAGATCCACAACTGTTTTTGCGAGGATTTATATATTGAATTCACACGGAGAGTCAGATTTTATTGCTTCGTCTGAGCTAAAGGGATGTCTGTTTTCGTAAATCTCCAGTGTCAACTGATTGAATGGTTTGGTGGTTTCATGATCTGTTTCATGTGGTTTCAAACATGTTTCATATCCCAGTGGAAAAAATATGCAGAAATGATATCTGGCATTTTTCATACCATTTTTCAAACATGTTTCGTATCCTGGCATGATGATTGCATTGATCCCAGTGGACCTTCGGTTTTTGTGGCCCCGGAGCTGAAAGGTCAACATCTTATGAAGGAAAATCGGGAACGCCTAGAGGATTGGTCTGGAAGAGTTGATGGCGGGTGGAATGATAGGGAAGTTACTAAGAAAATCTCCGCATGAAGGGTCACTGCATAGCAGCAGTATGCATTTGCATGCCGTATAATAAGCACAGGCTGCATTTTAAACCATGATTGTTTGCAGATTTGCTGAGCTTGTGTTGACAGATTGGCTTATGAGTAGAGGTGGAAAAAGGCATTGTGATCCTATGCAAGTGTGTATCAATAGTGTTTGCTAAGGGTTTATTAACCACCAAAAACGTCCAACAACGTCCAACAAGCACTATAATTATATTGAGCCGTCATGGTGAGCAGGAACTTCGTTTCGATCAAATGATCCTCATGGAGAAGCAGAAGCTTGGCAGCGCTGTCCAAAGGTTCTGGTGTACGGTGTTTTTTTCCCCCGATTGGTTCTAGGATTCTAGGAAATGTCGGTTGAGTGGGCTAAAAATATGATGGTTTTTGGATGGTTTTGAATTTATTTTGATCCGTGAGCAGAAGTCGGAAGAGTTTAAACAAATTGGAACCGTGTTGCCCCCGCTACACGACCGAGACCCGGAAAGGATATCTATCTCCAAGTGCCGTGGCCGTTACCTGCATCACTGAGGCGTGAACTTCAGCATGTGGAGATGGATGTGCCAGCTCTGGAGGTGGGAGATCTGGCGGATGCCAGTGAGGGATGTAGGTGTAGGGTCAGAGCGATTTCTAGTAGTGCATCATAGTGCGTTTTGTTCAGAAGGTTGCTCCAAATATCTGCTCTGATAGTTGGCTCAAGTTGGCTCAGCTGTCAGCAAAGTCAAGCACCACTTGGCTCAAGTCATGGTCAATTCCTTGGATCCATTCTGCCGATTAGCTCAGGTTAGCATGTCCACGAGAAGGGTTGGCACAAAACCAACAAAACATGGGAATACAAAGCAACCTCCCTACCTTTGATCGATTTGAGACAAGTCTGATTTTTTGGGCCTCGTGACTCATGACCTCGCGCATTCTGAAGTTGATGGAGCAATGCTTGCACTGATTGCAGCCTCGTCAGCTGCGCTTCAGCCCTATGCAGTTCATACTCCTAGTCGTGGTCATATCTCTGGAATTTGTTTGAGCCAACCAAGTTTGTCTAGGAAGTCCAGCAAGCACGTCGCATGGAAACATGTTGCGGGACAAGAGAATTCTTCCCATGATTCAGACGCTGTTTGTTGAAGGGTGGTTTTTGAAGGGAAGACTGAAGGTTTTCGAGTTGAGTATCTTGGAGCCTTGTGGCTCCTGGAAACATTGGAAACTGGAAGGCTGTCCAAGGCGCTCGCCTCTGTGACGTGCAGGTGTACTTCGTCTTGGTCCTGTCTTGGGGTGCTTCCCTTTTTAATCCAAGCCATGCTGACTGCCCTGATTTGGCATCGGGCCATCTGAGACCAGTTTGACACACTGGATGTGACTTGTGACCCTCGCATATCACATCTCTGAGCACATCAAACTGGTCATTTCGGAGCACTCTGCTTGCAGCATTTGATGATGCAGATCACTGCTTTTTTCGAACCTGATAAGCAAACTGTTTCAATGAGCTGCCCACGAGGCACCTCTTGAGAGGTGGCTCGTGGCCAACTCAATGTTAAGTTTGCAGGTGTTGAGTGTCGGATATTTTCTGGTGCTTTGAAGATTTTTGATGGCGGATCATGGCGGATCAATCGAACCGACCACCCACCCCTGAAGATATACTAGCAAGAGATAGACATGGCCGCCTTACAGGAAACCAATAGCTTTGCAGTGTGCCAGAAGCTGGTGACGTGAGAATAACAAGTCCGTGCGAGCTCCTGCTGTTGGGTGTGCAAAATATTCCAAAATGCTTTTGGATAATGCAACCCCCCACGAAGGTAGCAGCATTAAGTGTTGATTCATTCAGCAATCTGAGATTCACCGCTTTATTCAAAAATGAAGGTTGCTTAAAGAAAACACAAACATGATAACATGATATAACATGCAGGTTCGAGCCGGAATCTTTCAGATCCCTTGCAACATGTTGAAACCATTGGTGCTCTGAATACTCCACGACACGATTTCCACACTTGTTGGTCCTTTGAATACCGCAACGACAACGGAGATGCCAGTTGTTTTGCCACGAATAGGGACAATAGCTAGAGATATGTCCCAGCAATATTATGTAGTATGTAGGTAAGTATGTAATGTAATGTGTTTATGTGTTGGTAGTATTATGTAAACTATGGTATGTATGGTACGGTATTGTAAGGTATGAATGTAATGTAATCTACTGCAACGCAATGCATGTAATGCATTGTGACTGTGCGGCCTGGTGTGGTATGGATTTATTGCAATGTAAATGCTTTAGGGTATTTAGGTAGGTGTGTATTTGTATCTATATATATATATACATATTTTAAATTGTTTGAATATCATCATTTTTTTCCTATATCTTATGAATCTTATAACTTTGTATCTCTATATGAGCGCCCAAATACACACATAATATATATATAATAAATATATATATATATTCATAATATCAAACTTAAAATGAACACAAAACCATATATTTGATGTTGAACCCACCAGGTTCAAGGGTTTTCTCTGGTTCTCAACCATGCAGCCATGGCCATCCAGATCCAGGCGAAACCGGAAGAGCTGAACCCCTTTGGTGACTACTACAGGAAGCACATCCTGAAGGTCTTGCCGCCAAGGCGCGCACCTGTTGGACCCGCAATATTGGCGAAGTTGGTCAAGCTTGGGGGAGGACCTTTGTTATGTGTTTTCCAATTTCCTTTGTATGTTTTGTTTTCTGAGATTAGTGACTGGAGAAATTTGATGCATTTTTTCTGCGTGGTGGGTTCGAACCTGTTTTTCTTCATATTTTGTGTTGGGGATGATGAGCCCAGCTGATTGCCGATTGCCATATTTACCTGGTTAGGGCTGCTGCAGTTGCTGGGTGAACGTTGGTGACTGGCAGATTAACGGCTCAATTGCTGGCATACATATACTTGTGAAAATCTTGTGAACTACTATAAGACTATATATATACAGGAGATGCATGCACGAATTCAAATATTTTGACATACTGAGGCAGAAACTACTTATCAGTTTTTTTTGGGTGACCTTGGCTGTGGCTACTTTACTGTACATCACTGTAAACATCATGAGGGCGAAACCCTGGTTTTGTTTCCAGTTCTGAGAGTGTAACATGTGTACAACAACATTCACAGGTATCTGCGGGATGGACGATATATATTTTTTAACGCCCAAGAATACTTGACACTTCACCGACTTCACCCCGCAGAAATGTAAGAACATGCTGGGCTAGATGACTTTCACTCGCCAACACTTCAATTCACATCAGTTTTTTACATTGGTGAAATCCCAAACTTGTTTGGTTGAACACTGAATGCAACTATTTGCTTTAAATCTGACCAGAGACCCAATTCACCCCACCTCACAGACCCAAAAACCAGGCTCTACGTCGGCTTCCTGGATCACACCGCAGCAAGAGAGGCTGCAGCTGCAGCCCTCCAGGCAACTTGGTTGCTGAGGAACAAGAATCGCTGACAGTGAGCCGTCTTGAGCATGTGGATTTAACCCCAAGAATTACAATTTTCTTTGTCTTTTCCAGCAAGCTACTTGCATGTGGTTGGTAAATTTACCACAATAAATAGGGTTGTCTCAAAGTGGTGGATACCACTGATACCAGAATTTAATGGTCATTAGAGGCATTTTCATGGAGAACAGTGAAAATGGTGAGACACTGCCAGGTGTGCCACCCTTTGAAGCTGGATGAGGAGATGGTCCATCCTACCTGGGATAAACCCTACCGGGGATACCTGGCATTTCAAAAAGGCCATGGTTGCGGGACTCATAGAAAGTTCGAAAAAAAAGCGTTCCTGTTTGGGAATTCGCAATTTTCAGATACTTGGGTGACCCGGTGACCCACTTATATGTCGGATATAGGCTATAGGTGAAAGATTTGGATATTATCGGGCTAGAAACATCTAGAGACCATTTATTGAGCTCTCACTAGTTTTCTGGATCATGCCATGTATGGTCTTAGCATATTGGGGGAGAGTTATGCCAATTGAAACTACCCAGTCAGTAAGTGGGATATTCACCTAGTGCCCGGTGAATGGCCTCACTGTTGCAGGTCCATGTAAGTCATGTGTAAATGGATCACTTTCCATTGCAAGAGATGTACTGGGAAGAGAACATTGTTTCATTCAGAAACCGGAGATACCGGAGATGGTCTCTCTCAAAACTTCCCAACTTTTCCCAACTTCGAAACCAAACACAATCTTTCAGTCATTTTACCCACCTCAGTAGTATAGTAGTGATAATCCAAAATCTGAACCCGTTGGTAAACTGAGTCATTGGGATTTTCTGGAGACATAACATGGCTTACAAAAAAACGTAGTAAATCTGGGCCCAGTTCCACTGGAACAACTGGATTTTTTGAACCATAGTTATAGGGGCTGGGGGTTCAAATGGGTATGAGTCACAATTGGGTACCCCAAAACTTAGATGGTTAATACATGTTAATACATGTTAATACTAAAAAAATACTAGAAAAAAATAGAACCTCTGGTCCCTTAAGTCTTAGATGTCCCGTTCCCAAATCCCGCCATGTTACATCAATATGTTACATATGTTATAGCCATGTTACAATATGTTGCCATACAATCAATGGGAATTTCAGGATCCTAAAATGGAGATACCTACCATATATAAGGCCTATGTAAGGCCTATGTAAGGGGATATACCCCCAAAATATGGCCTTATATGGTACAGTACCTCCATTTTAGGATCCTGGAATTCCCATTGATACAAATCCCATGGCGATTGCAGGACGGCGACTCCTCCGTGGCCGTCTCCGCCGCCAGCCGCGCCCGGCGCGGCGACCGCTCCGCGGGCTCGCGGCGGGCGCCCAGCGCCTCGAGGCGCCACGGCGCGCGAATCGGCGCGTTCCAGCGACTCCACGGCGGCCACGGGGCCAGGCCAGGAAGAATCGTTGAAGGTATCTTAATTTATCTTAATGATTAATGATTCATGTATCTTACTGTAGATTATCATTATTAATATACATAAATAGAGTCATTAATATTAATGATTATCATTAATGATATTAATGGTATTATTAATGATTATCATTAATGAGTGTTAATATATACCATTTTGGTCATGTATCATTATTTTTTTCAGAATCGTTAATTATTTTGGTAAGGTATTGAATTGGTCATGTATCTTACTGTAGATTATCATTAATGAATATTAATGTATATATTACTATATATTACTGTAGATGATATCACTCACATTGAGAGTTAATGACATATCGATACTTGCTGACTTATATTGACTTGTGATATTTTGTATGCAATGATAATCATATGTGAACATGAGGGGATGGGATGGGAGAATATGGGAGGCCAACATGAAGCAAAGACGGTGATTGTCGATCTATATATGTTTTCAGACACAAACATGGGATCAAACGAGGAAACAACCCTGAGACCAGAACGTAGTCATGTTGGACAAAATAGCACCAATCACAAAGTATTAAACAGGAATTGAGAACAGTAATTGATATGCCCTGATTACAGTGATTGACTTATTGACTTATTGACTTATTGATATTTAAGTGATATTTAAGCAAGTTAAGTTAACCAATCTCTGGCAGGGATGATGTGCTCCAGGTGTGTCCCACCGCGGACCTCGGATCTCAGTGCCCAAGTTGGTGTTGCCTAAGAGGCGCGGCTGGCCACTTCGGCAGGGATGGTGAGGCATCAGTCAGCACAAACGGCTTCAAATGATCATTCAACATAGAAGTGACATGAAGTGACTAAAGGAAAAAAAATGCAACACTATATGCAACAATATGTGGTTTTGGTCATTGTGTGATGGTGGTTTCATACTTCCAGGTTAGCTGGTTGGAGGGTATTTGAAATTTACAAATGTCAGAGATGGCGTCAATGTTCAAAATTAGTTCAAAGTGCAGAACATGCTACTGTATAACATGCTATAACCATAGAGTGAACAGACCACGATTATCACGAGGATGCCTGGCATGTTGAGATAGTCACTAACCTTTATAAATTTATATATATATATATATAGTTGCTATTGGTTTGGTCTATCTGATTCCTGCTGAACTTACACAAACCCCGCCAACGCCCTGTGAGGCTTCAAGATGGATCAGACCCATCGGGGCGACCTTTGGCTCCTTGGCTGAAGTTCTGGTTGGTGATATATCTACCATCAAAACCATAGTTAACCATAGTTGACCATAGTTCACCATAGTTAACCATACTTAACCATATGGTTGCTGTTGTTCTATATTTGTTCACCCATCTCAGCGACAGGATTGACACAATCATGAACCTTCAGGATCCCTTCGGACCTTTGTGCACCTTGAAAATCTGACATGGACTCCTTCCTGGAACTAAGAAAGTGGGGATGAATGATATGAATGGGGATGGAACTTCATTAAGTATGATAGTTGTCACGAACTGTCTATGCTTATCCTGGTTTCCCGAATTATCTCCCAAGGTCCCAAGGTGTTTGTTAGCACAGCATTCAGCGGTGTCAAGGATAGCCGGCAGCGCAAGACCCGGGAAGCCCTGGAAAAGTTGACGGCCGTCTATTCGGTGCCTGAGCTACAGATGGCTCCTTGAGGTTGTTACAGGGATCCATTTTTTGGCTGGTCAAAAGAGATGGAGAAACCATACGTGTCCAGAGGCCAGGAAAACCATCAAACAATGTTTCTATGTTTAACCCTTGGATGTGATTCAAGATATTTCAAGATGTGGTTGAATGATGTTGAATGTAGTTGTACCTGGAAGTTTCCACAGGTGCCAATAAGCCGGTCCTGTCCATCCTTATGCAGTGGCAAGCGGGCAGGCCGCCTATGGGGCTGGAGATGGCAAGTAGGAGCACAACGAAAATCATCATTTGGCCATCATGAAATTAGGGATGTAACAATAGTTATATACTATATATAACTATCATTATTATATACTATATAGCTATCATTAACTGTCAATGGGGATTTAACCATAGTTTAACCATAGTTGATAGTTATATAGTATATAGTTAGTCAGGAGTCAGGATTCAGGATCCAACCGGCCAACGCCTTCCCATGCCTGACGGATAAAGGTCATGGTTCTGATTGGCACATGGGTACTGGTCAAGTATGGACCCAAATGTGGCACCAACCACCTACAATTCCACATTTTTTTTGAAATTATTTGACACTATTGTTCGTGCATTCAACATGCATTAAAGGCATGTTTAAAATGGTACTATACTGGTTTTCAACCATCCACACAATAATGGTGGTTCACCAATAACTTATATTTGTTAAACCATGTTAAACCAATCATTCATAATCAATGATGGGTATTTAATATGATCTAATCCCAATCATTAACAATAACCTACCTCTATTCATGTGTGCTTCCTTAAACCATCCACCCATGGCCGCAGGCGGTGCGGCTTGCGAGGCCCAGAATGGCCAGGAGGTGGGCCATATGAGAAATCAGCGATAGAAATTGGATGACAATGGTGGTGATCCCCATTGGAGATATTCAAAGATACAACACTTCAAATTATGTTAAACAAATGGATTGAGAGATGATGATTGATCACCGAGATATTTACTGTATATATCATATATTTATCCAAAGATACAAACACTTCAAATTCTGTTAAACAGATGGATTGAGAGATGATGATAGCCATTGATCGCCTTGATTGAAACACGGCAATGGCCCATGGCCACTACCCCCTGGGGGCCCTGGCTCCGCTCGCCAGAAGCGTCCGCCCCGGCCGCCTCTGCCAGTACCGCCAAAGGAGCGTTTGGTGTGAGCCTCAGCGAATCGATGCCGTTCCTCGCGTCTGTTTGGGGATAGATTGCTATCAAACCCATAGGATCCATGTATGCTATATATGGTAACATTTACCATCAATATACCCCCAATGTTAGCATATATACCATACATGGATCCTATGGGAAACAGATTCAAGACCTTCTTTATCTACTTGTGAATGTTGTGAAATGATCCCTTTGATTTCTTTTTATGGAATTGTTGGATGAATTGGATTGATTTGGTGGAATGCTTACAAGCAATTGAAACCACATCAATTGAATGAGTGCCGGAATGATTGCGGTGACAAGCAGGAAAGCCTTTTAGGCATGACTTAGGCGTGACTTTTGGAAACAGCGGTGACAATGGGGGAAGCCCCGTAGGCATGACTTAGGCGTGACTTTCTGTTTTGCCTGTAACAGCTGAGAAGATCCGACTTCTCCCAGTCGCTAGTTCTATGCCTGTGACCATCGCCGCTACTCAGGTGAACAAACCCACCACTGAAGCAACCAGGTGAGCAGCGGCAAGGGGAGTCAGCAGATAGGGTCACATACAGTTGGACACACTATAGTAATCTACAGGTTACAGTATAGAACCCACGGTACTCTGCTTTTTCATCTTGCCTTACTTGGGAATCTTGGTCATTCGGAAGACATCCAGTCAAAAAATGCCCTTGTGTCCTGCAGGGTGAGGAGCGAACAGGCTTTGGACAAAGAGCGACATTTGCAGCGGAGGTGCCGTCCGATTCTTTTGCGGGCTTTCCCCGGAACGGAATCTTTTAGGGATGGGTGGCTGCATGGAATTGTATCGCGCCAATGAGCCTGTTTTGAATGTGAATAGACTTGGAACGGCGTCGTATTTTTGCTTTCGAATTTTCAGATGGAGTCACTGACAACATGCGAAGGTTCCCCTATGTTCCGCTGGGATACTGGATTGGAACATGTTAGCAACCAGGCTTTCCGCTGAACATGTTCATGATGGGGGTCCATCTTAATTTTCGGCAAGGATATCAAGTGGTTCATCCTAATTACTGAGTAGGTCACAACCCCAGATTTAAGTGGAGGAGCCCTGCTAAGACCACTGTGTAATCAAGTGTTCTTATCTATTGATTGAGCACGATGAACCGCCAAGTATCTATTCTTGGGTGTAAACCAAGCCCTCATGGTGTTTTTGTCGAAAGGCCAGAAGCTAAGTTGCAGCCTTTGAGCTCCAATCCAAAGAAGGCACCAATGTGCTGGTGGTTTTTGAGGAGAAACGTATATCGAACAGTTTGGATCTGTTCAACGGGTACCAAATGGATCCAAATGGTACCAGGCTGGAAAAAATCAGGCGGATATTCTGGGTCAACCATTGTTGGGCAGGTGTCTTTCGAGATTTCATACCCAGGATATGGGGTCTGGTTCAAAATACTGGTACCCAGGTTTTCACCTCAGAATGTCTGGCAGAATGGAACTCATCCTGCCAGATGATTGGTTTGGTATCCTGACCAGGTTGTGTTTTGACCACGGCACAGGGGTCAAAATCAGGGTCATTTTGGTCCCATGTTTGGGTCATGTGGTAAACTTTACAATCAGAAAGCCGTCATTTGGAGATGGTTGGAATAGCCATCTTTGGTGATTTTGGGGATGGTTTATGGATGGAAACATGGCACGGGCTTCACCCAATTTTTTAAGAAGTCTTCAGGAAAAGGCCTATGGGCCCTCCCTGGGAGATGAGCTTCGTGTGCGGGGTGAGCTAGGCCTGGCACCATCTCCTGTGATCCTTGGTGTCCCAATCTAAAGATATATAGTTTTGATGGGAAACATGATGATCCACCATGGGTTTTGGGGTCCAAAACCCTAATTTGTTGGACAAACCCATATCCTCACAACCTAGCATGGAACATCGTGCAGCCTGAAAATGATTTCAAATATTGAATGATTACTTTAGACCAAATCTTTTACAAAGATTTGGCTTTTGTGGGAGACTCCACGGGTGAATGTTTCATTCATTCCAAGTTTAAACCATATTGGCCAATCTTTCTTCGCGCGATGGGTTGAACAATCTTGAGATACGACCCAGATCAGGATGTATCGCGTACGTCATGACCCTACAAGGCTAGTAAATTCTGTTCTAAGAGGGTGAATGGGTGATATTGTCAGGTGTTTTGGAAGGTTCGCCTATGCGAATGGATTGGGTCGAAGATTTTTGAGAGGGGACCATGAATTATATGTGAACTAAGATGAACTAAGTACCTTTGTTCCCTTGTAGACTGAAGTTGATCGATCCTCCGTCCCAGGAAAACTCTTATCTTGGTCGACTTGATGGCCATGGCCTGAGTCTGGGTCGCTGAAACCTGGTCAATTCGAGCTGATCTAAAGTGGCAACACGAAATTACCAGTTTAGTTGTAAAGATTGCAATATTCAATCATATTCAAATCTATATTCAATCAATTTCAATATCATATATCATATATTTATATATATATACATGGGGGGATTTACATTGCAACGGTTGATTATCAGAAGGTAATCAAAACATGGGTCAACACAGAGCTTATACCATGCAGGTTGCCATCGCCATGGCTGACTGGCGGCTCTAAGCTGTGCCACAGTGAATGCACTTCTCTAGTGCGAGGAAAATCACGACTATTCTTTTGCACTCTTGTTGCTCTATTGAAATATCATAAAACATCCATTTGGCCAAGGAGCAGAAATACAGACTATGAAAGGTATATGGTATACTTCGTGGGTATGGGTCACAATTCTTGGACCCCAAAGTGGCTGCTCTAAAGATCTTTAAACACGCCGAACATGAAAAAGCGTGTGGTTCCACTGGTACCCTCGATGTGGTCCATATAGGAACATTTCCAACCACGCCTTGTGTTTCCAGACTTTGGATTCATTTAAGCGTCGCCGGCTGAGGCTGTTTCCATGCCAAAATGTTGACGCGCTCTCTGACGGGACAATGGCCCCCAGCTGCTTACTGTAGGCAAGTTTCTCACCAATGGTAGATGTTTTTGTATGTTTTTGTTATTGCCCATCAAGACACCATTCAGTGAAACTCTCAAAGTCCTTTGCTCCAATGATTTATCCAGCAAACTACCATCTATAGTTGGACTCAACAAAAACTCCGATCGCCAAAATATCGCTGGGGGTCCCTGTAGCCGGAATTCCGTGGCTGGCAGTGTAAAAAACTGTTACCATTTGCGTCGATAATATAACACCGAAAGAAATGCCCAAGATAGGAAAAAGGGAACACCCATGTAATGTCTATTATATATAATATATACACATAACATACAATATACATAAAATGATAGACTGTACATAAAATATGTGTATATATATATATATGATCATTTAACATACATTACATTACATTACATTACAACATTATATGATCATTTAACATACATTACATTACATTACATTACATTACATTACATTACAGTACAGTACAGTACAGTACAGTACATACATACATACATGTTTAAGATTTATTATGTATTTATGTATTTATGTATTATATGATATATATGTATATATGTACATATGTAGATTACAACAAAATCTACAGTGTGTCCAAACAACATTGAGAATCACTGAGAGATAGCATCAGCAATCGAGGGTAATCTAAGTGTGTCTAAATCTCCAAATTGTCGAGAAACACTAAAGTCCGACACGTGGATTTCTGTCTATACCCAGTTCTGCAGAGATACGGGAATTTTCCTGGCATTGATGATAAAGACCAACACTCATTGTTATTTTTCTCTCTGGCAGTGCCAGTCATGGCTTCCCAATGATTTTCTGAGCTGCGATTCCTGCCGCAGCAGCAAGGAAGCGCAGACCCTTAGGTCATGATCCATGTGCTCCATGGCGTGGTGCAAATATATTTACCTACATTTACCTACAACACCTTTCAAGACTTGGTCAAGTTGCTTGAAATGTAATGTGAGTGGTAAATATTCCATAAATGGAA
Source organism: Cladocopium goreaui (assembly GCA_947184155.2). Classification (NCBI taxonomy): domain Eukaryota; class Dinophyceae; order Suessiales; family Symbiodiniaceae; genus Cladocopium; species Cladocopium goreaui. The sequence continues at coordinate 144,779 of CAMXCT020000357.1, read as the reverse complement.
CACTTGGGATTAGTGGCAGCTCTCTCTGAGAGAGATTCTGTCCGCCGCCATTGCTATCGCAGACGTTTTGAGAGAAAAACACAGTTGCGCGGACCAGCAACAAACATCAGGAATTGTTGAAAGGAAAAACACGCTGGGAAACCCGTATAATTACATAGTGTCTAAAACACATGTAAACACTGGTTTCCTGCAGATTTTAAATTAAACCAATCCTTGTTTGTAAGAGTTGAGGTTGAGATCACCCTTGCGCTGAAGGAAGGCTGCTGGCAGTAAGGCAGTAATATGCATTTTGGTTGCTGGGAACATGGGAGTTTGTCGGGTGGTTCCTTGCATTAGCGTTAGCGTTAGCTACTCCGCCATTGATTCACTGAAGCCAAAGAGAGCCGCGCGTTTTCAGCCTCAGGAAATCTGAAGAGAAAAGCCATGAAGAACAAGAGCCTATGTAAGGTGCATCATCAACAAGCTTTCCTGTCCAAGCACTGCTACAGAGTCATTTTGGACTACGGCTTACAATTGAGTTCTAGAAACCCACATCCATGTAGCCCTGAGATGACTCTTGACACGGGGAAAAAGGCAACACATGGCAACACCACCAGGGCCACTTTTTCCGCTCTCACTGGAAAGCAACGAAAAGAAGGGCTACCGAGATCTCCAACTTTACGAGGTTACCAGGTGATGTTAGCCCCAAGAAATGAAGTCACATGTGCCTTCAATCGAACTCCATCACACAACGACTGCTGAACCATGTCGGAGCCATCCATTCTCCATGGCGCTGGGATGTGGTCCTGCTGTGCCGAAGCTGTGCTTTGGCGAAGATGCCTGTGAGTTTGCATCCAACAGGGTGCCAGCCACCGGGTCCAGTAACGCAATGCATTGATCAGTGGCCGGCTGGAACTGGTGCCTAATGCCACAAAAGGAGGAGCACCACCACAAAACGGGAGTATTTGCATTGTCCCAAACTGACCCCCAAAAAAATCCCCAGATGTTCTGCTTCATTCTAACACGTTCCTGTATCAGAAAGGGCAGGGATGCAGGGCCACCAATCAAGGCTTGTGCCTAGCAGCAGCGATAAAGTGATTGTTCCAATCCACGGCATGGTGGTCAGAATTTGTGGGCTCAAGATCTTGCCAAGAACCAACACACAATGTAACTGTTGGGTATCCTGCTGCCTACAACCAAGAAACCAATAGAAACGACAGCATTGTAAGATCCAGTCTTCATTCTATAACCATTTTCGAGTGTGTTCACTTTGAAACCAGACTTCATCTTGTTCTCCATCTTGAAACTGGACACCTCATGTTATCTCGGTTAAATCGATGGTTTCGCCTCAGGATGGATTCATCTATTGCCTTCCAAGCCACGCACAGCAGATCTTGCGCGTGGGGCCTGGCGGCTCCGAGCTTTGGGGCCCCGACTTTGGAGCTGAGACCTGGAAGTGGACGACCTGTCTGCTGGGCCCTGAGGGGGCCATCTGGGGCATCCCTGGTATCTCGATCCGATGGAAAAGTGGCATGTTTGAACGGATCTCACACCTACACCATTGGGATTTTTGTGGGGCATCATTGATTTTGTATATTTTTTGCAACTTATTTTGCATTAGTCAGGTGTCGATGGTTTTTGTCAGGATTCATGATGCAAGCGGATCGAGATTTTCATGACAGTGGTCCTCAGGATTGTATTTGGAAGATCCAGCCTGGCACGCAAAACAATACTGCAACTTTTGTTTTTTTGAGATATTGTCTTTTGATCATTTGCAAATCATTGTTTGCTTCAGACAACATGCGGGCATCAATGAAGATCAAAGCTGATGCCGCCCCAGCCCTGCCAATGGTACGTCACTGCGCTACACTCATGTAACACACCTTGAACTGTACCATTGAGTCGACCCCCCCGAAGAGAAAGTAACAAAGGTACGAACATGGCAGTGCACAGTTACCGGTGTTTTCAGTGACTACTAGTAGGGGGTCGAGTGACCCTAAACTGGGGGTTATAAAATGTTGTAAAGTCAAGTTGAAAAATCTGAATGATTACCCCATGGTTGTTCTCATAGTTGACTTCCTTATCAACATTGATCAACCAGCTGAGGCAACGCACCCCGAGTCCTGTGCATCTCTGGGGGACGAGCAGAATTAGCTGCTGGGACCTGGGACATCATGCTAAAATCTGCTAAAAAATGGAAAAGACAATGAAATTTCATGAAATTGGGTTTGTGGTTTTGAATAGATTCTGAATATTTGGAACTTTCCAATGATAAGGGACCAAGATTGATTTGGCGGCACGAACCAGATTGAGATGACTTCGGCAGATATCTCGTAGGGGCATGGAATTTCAAGAAATTGAGGGTAGATTTCAGGCTGTGTTGTCCCAACAAAAATGCCTTTGTTGGCCCAAAAAGGTACCAACCTTCAAACCGAAGAAGAAGAAGAAGAAGAAGAAGAAGAAAAAGAAGAGGAGGGCACACAGCAAGTCCCTACAAAATGTGGAGAGTGACGACAGGAACACTGGCAGTTTGATGTGTTTATTGATGTTCATCTGGCTATGGCTCCAATGGCTCACATCTATTGATGCAAAATGGATGGTTTAGGACTATAGGATTAGAATCATGACCAGTTTTGTGCTGATTTTGAGGGTCCACTGGCACGAAACATTTGGACCATACCCACCTGCGATGCCAACCACATAGCACCTGATTCTGCTTAGGTTGGTCCTCCAATGGACGGGACGCACAAGTGGCACGCCGCAGTTCTGGCTGCAGATGGCTGTCACTTGGATCACCATGGGATGACTGATGACTATTCCAAGCCGTGGGGATCATTGGTCCCTCCATGGTCCCACCATGGCAATCTCCATGGCCGTCTCCAAAATAAGTTTCCATCATGTTCCATCCTTCCATCCACATGGCCACCTTCTCGTAGTCAAATCAAGGGGAAATCTCTGTGAACCAGACAAGTTGGAGATCTTTGCCACGTCAATTGACAACGCTTTGACCCCCTGTCTGGCCCTGTCTCCCTGTCCCCCAACCGAGGTATCTACGCCCCGCCATGCGATTGTGGGCAAGTACTCCGATCCTTGGTTGACACCGTAGATGGCCATTGTCTTGTCCCCGTGTTTCAAGCAGGTGGTGGGCCATTTTGATAACCAATTTCAATGGACAACTATGACTAAAGATACTGATATTCACTTTGTATGCGATCCTGACAATCTGACATATCCCTACTATTTGGTGAGTTGGCTTCGCGTTAACATGCCTTAGCCAATTTTCCTGGCGAGCTTCCTGCCAACCCTACCCAAGTTTTAGCTGAACGACTGAGGTATCGATTGCGGAAGGCGTCATGTGTCGTTGATAGGACCTATCATGGGTGGCGCGGGCAAGTATGCAGCATGTGCATTGGCAGCCAATGGGCAGCTTGCCTAGTTGGTTGGGTTTGTGCCGGCAACCATGGTCGGGATCATTTTCCCATCGACTCATAGTGGAGAAACCATGAAAGCATGAAATTGGGGCCTTATAGGACTTGAGGGAAACTAGGTTGGCCGTTTTGTGTGTAAACACCATTCAACGGGGACGATGACCGGCTTGGGTTTATATTATATTGTTGAAGCATGTTGACTTGAAACCACAGGTCGGGAGATCTACAATTTGGTAACTAACTAGATCTAACTAGGCAATGGAACAGGCTCCTGTCATTCAACTTACTGGGCTGACTTCTGCGTCCTAGTGATATATACCCCCAGGGGAAGTTCATCGAGTTCAGGGATGAATGCTCACAACGACATGCCCCGGTCGTAGATTGTAGTGGTTTCCCAAGTCAAATGGTGGTTGACTGACTGTAGCCAAACAGAGAGTGGGTACATTAGGAGCAAAGAGTATATATAAACCATTCGATTTTCCAGCTTGTTCCATAGCCACTTGGTTTTGGATGTCTCAGATGGGGTCAATTCACAAAATCACCGAGGTCTTTTTGCTGCTTTCCTCCAGCCTGCCCAGGTACATCTATTGTCCTCCCAACCATGCAGCAAGTGTCTTGCGCATCTCTCCAAACACCAAGCAGGTGGAGATGATAGGCGGGGGGAAATTGCCAAATGGATAGGGCATTGGATCATGGATGATGTATCCTCACTAGGTCTAGTGATGTCTAGTGCTTGGTGGTGGTTTTATTTTTGGGTCATCTTTTTGGATCTACCTGCTTTGGAGCCTGGAACATCTTGGAATCAGCTTTTGGAGAGGTGCCAACAAAAGAGGTGCCAACAAAGGAGGTGCCAACAAAGATACACCATGATACACCTACTTGGTGTATTGGCCACGTTCAATTGCACCAGTCATTTTTCTCCAAGATGAACCAGAGTAACAAGACTTCACCCACTATCGTAATCCCCCAAAAGATATTACAGGTTCCTTCCCCTTTTTTCCTGAAACACCCAGCACAAATATCAAATAATGTCAATCCTGGATTCATAAACCATCATAAACCCGTAGGCTGTTGAATTGGGGGGGTACCATTTAAGTTTCAGATATCACTTGGGGAGTAGCCCCCTTAAACCACCAAAACACCTGCCACGGCACCAAGTCATCTCTCCAGGGCCCGACCTCCGCTTCGGCGGCGGGGGCGGCTACGTGGCAGCCGTCCGGGGCACGGACGGCCACGTCTACTGCCCGCCCTTCAGCGCTACGCGGGTCCTCAGGATTTGTGCCTTTGGCATGCGGGAAACCCAAGGATAAAACCTACCGTTTGGGTCATTTTTGTTTTTTGAAACCCATAACTTGGTGATTTTGTGGAACACATTTATGTTGGTCTTGGGGATGGTTTATTGTTGGGTTTAATTACTTACTTTAGATCATTTTAATCTATAATGATATCATATCGTCTAAATTGGCTTTACATCCAAAAATTCTCCGATTTTCGTTGGTGGGGATACTTTTGGATATGAACCAACCAACAAAAACAGGTGCTATTCCACAGAAAACGTGGCCCCCCCGATGGCCCAGGTGATCCAGAGGTGGATCTCGTGGGTCCGGAGATGAACTGGATGGCACACCAGTGGCGCTGCGCCCTGCGGAGCGAGGTGGATGGCTGTATTTACGCCGTGCCATGCAACGCCAGCAGGTGGGGAATGTGGATGGGAAAGTGGATGGGAAGGTTTGATGAAGATTGATGAAGTACTTGTAAACTGTGGATGTGTGTTTCTATTGGCATGTTGGGTTATGTTTGAGGGTAAACAAAACAACACCTCTCAATATGTTTTTCAGCAAATCATCCATTATGAAGACTCTTCTAGCCAGCCTTGGCACTGAAGTGTTGTTTCTCAATGTTCCTCATTGATGGACAGCCTGGATAGTCTCTTCTTTTCTGCTATGCACTAGTTACAATAGTTGAAGGCACATGAAGGCACCATTCTCTACCATTTCTTCCCAGAGCAGTTTCAAGATTCATTGGAAATCCATGGATTTCCTTCCGCCCAAAACCATCCCCTGGCCCCAAGCCCAGTCGTGTCGTCCCAGGGTCCTGAAGATCGATCCGTCTGGTGCAGTCTCCATGGTGGGCCCCGAGTTTCCCTGCGCGCCCGCGCCGGAGGGCATCGAGAAGTGGCGCAGCTGCTGTGAGGTGGATGGTACCTTGGAATATCAAGTAAATATCAAGAAAATCAGCTCAGGGGATGCATTTTCCGTGTCAGTGCTGTGCATTTATTGTACATTTACAGTAATATCTAGTCTGTATAGTGATGTAAATATGAGCTGTCCCGAAAGATGGGAATGTTGGGAATTCTGGCGATGGGACGATGGGACAATCTTTAGCCATCTCTAAGGAGACAGCTTTGATTTATTGCATGAAAGGGGGATGCAACCAATCGATATACAAAAATACACAAAAACGCAATCGAAAACCACTTAAAAAGCAGACATAATTGATCATATTAATTGATCATTTATTGTTGCTCTCAGCTATACAGTTTTATGGCTCGATGTAGGGAGGTGGCTATACTTTTGATTCACGGCATGGTGGCAGAGTTCAAACCTGTCAGAAACGCGACAAGCAACTTCTTGGCTGGAAACATCAAGTCTGCAGAACCGGTTTCTGCTTTGAAAAATGGCTACGTATTCTTTTCCACCCGTACTTGAGAAGATTGTCTTGATCAATCGTTGCAGAGATAGAAGATTGGGCATGGAATTGCAATGCGTGAGATGTTTCAGTCCCATTCAGCAAAAATTGCCTTGGCCAACACCCACTGAGGCTGCATTTACGCAATCCCTTCTCATGCCAAGTCAGATCCTTAGCGGGCTCTTGAATGGTCATCCATGATTTCTGCTTTGCCAAAACATGCTGAGGGTCCTGTTTGGTACTCAAAAATGACTGGCCCGAATGTCCTAATTGAGTGCAGGGGCCAAATAGCCCAGATATGTCAAGTGTTGCTCATGATCCCGTTTTTGAGTGTCTCTCAGTGAAAATCTCAAGATCCCCAAGATCCCCAAGGCCCCAAAGGGTCTTCAACAGGCCCAACTGTTAAGCCCCGGCATGACCCATGGCATCCCATGGCATCCACTTCGTCGGAGGCAGATTCTGCGCATCAAAACCGGCGCTGCAGCGCTGGAGTCGCCGAGCTTCGAGCAGCTGGAAGCGCAGAAGTTGGCGCTCTCAGAGCATGAGGCCGGATGGGCGATGGAGCTGAGGGGCTATGGAGATGGTGTTTGAAGAGTATATGTCTAACGGGGGCCAAAATACTTGTAGATGGTAGACATTGAATGACATGAATATTGAGGACATAGAGAGACCTAAGCAACATCAATATAAACCCAACTATTCTTCCTAGGGGACTCCTCATTACCCTATCACTGGGTTGCCACTCCAGCGCCTCAGTGCCTCAGGAGACTCGTTTGAGAGCTGAAGCAGCTGCAAGGGCACAGGACATGTGACATGGTTCTTCGACCACCCGTGGAAATTGTGTTTTTTTGGGGGTATTGCATTGGTATGGCAAGTACTGCGGGTTGAAGCACTGCGCTTCAGAGTGCCCTTGTCACACTTTTGTCACAAACAAGACGGTGGGCACAGGATGATGTATGTACAGTCTGTTCCGCAATGAATTTCCAGGAACGGCAAATTCACAGATCTAGGATCTCAACCTAAGCTTTGGTTCTGTTCAATCAAACTTTGGCAAGACTTCGATAAACAGAAGCATCAGAAATCAGTGGTTTGGTTTGTTAGCCCCTGCTATGGTGACCCCTCTATGCATTTGAGTAAACCTTGTTTTGTGATGTAAGCCCTGCCGCCCAATGCCACCCGGTGCAACTCTTCCGTTGAACAAAATTCCAATGTTTTGCCATCACAAATGGACGTTTCCAGGTGGGATGTTTAGAGGACCATCAAGAACGATATGCCGATATGCGATTCAAAATCATATTCATATAACATCATATAACCCACTCATAAATGGTATATGTTCATATGTTATGTTCCAGCTCTGGTTGATAATTTCAACAGATGATTGCCAGGATGCAGGCAGTTCGCAGGAGGAGGACGATGACGACGAGGTGCCAAGGGTGATTTCCCATTCATTGAGAATACTGATCACTGGGACCATGTAGGACCATTGAGATGTATTGATATTCTATTGTTCCATAATTAGAATGGTAATAAAATGTAATAAGGATTCAGTTTGGGGGAAATCCATTTATATAAATCTCTACCAACAATGAGTCTAGGAATGTCTAGGAGGACTCCTATTCCTTCGCTGGATTTGGTTTAAAAATGGCCTGAAAAGCATCGAAAAAACACCTGGACCATGCGGAGATTCGCCTTGAGGAGGAAAACAGCGATGAGGATGTGGAAGATTGGCCCGAAGAGGCGCTGTTGGGTGGTTTCAAACATGGTCAGCATCCCTAAGAATGGGGAAATGATCCCGGTTTTGAAGATGCTTGTTAGGATGGCTCTACCACTGACGGGGTATTGAATCCGGGTATTCTTTCTTTGGGAACCATATGATTTCTGGGGGCTCAGAGTATAAACTGTAAGACCCCCAAAAATACCAACAGCTGGTCCTTTCAAAGATACTCCGACTGCATTGTTGCGTATCCAGCTATCATCAGCTATCCATGTTTTGGAAATGACTTTGGACCCATCACATCCGCAGGAATGCGATGGTGTGTCGTTGTGGGGTCCGACCCTGGGACAGCGCTGGACACGCAAAAACAAGTTCCGCAGCGCCCTTGCAGGCGCGGTGCATGGAAATCTTATGGGAAGTCCCCATTCAAAATTGGAGGTTCAAATGGGAAATCATCATAAATCATCCATGATTGGGGGATTTAACAGCCATCAGCAAGCCATCTTTGATTACCGGAGGGTATGTCCATCGGGAAAACCCTTGAAGGGTTTGATGAGGACCGAGCCCGGGCATGCTGGTGGCTCCACCCTACCACTGTGGGCAGCTGCTGGCCGTGAACGTTGGCGCCGGTGCCGTGGCTGGGGGAAGCTATTGGTTTCCTGATGTTTCCTGCATGCTTTTCTCATGGTTTCCCCACGGTTTTACCAAGGTTTCCATTCCAAATCCAGGTGGCTGCTCGCAACCCTCAAAGTTTTACACTAAAAAACTGTTGTTTTGAGATCTTATTCGTGATGATATCGGTGGGCAAAGTCTTGCCATCACAGTCACGGGTATGTCACCCGCTGCCTTAGCAATTCCGCTTTGCTGTATCTTCCTGTGCAAGAATCATTGACCAAATTGAAAACAAATGCGCCACTCCCAGTGAACTGTTGGTTTGCATCATGATCATCATGCTTGATTTGGTTCCATCCATTTCATCCAGTTTCAATGTTTTGTTTCTCTCATGTGTTTTGTCACTTGGTTTTCCAGCAAGTCACACATCTCATGTTTTTATTTCTCCAAACCATATTTCTCCCTTGCAATCCCAATTCTTTTGCCGTCGCGCTTTTTATATTTTCTGCTTCCCTTGCAAATACATTCAACATCCCATGTGTTTCTTTTCTTCCCGCCAAGTTCCTAGCAGAAACATCCCTGGTTGGTGGTTTTCAGGACTCGAAATTGCCATGTTCCATTCCCTGATGGTCGCCAACACAAATCTTTATTTTCCAGGACAGCTTTACAACGCGTTATATAGAGGGTGAAGAAACGTATGCTAGAAAACCAAAGGTTACAGTACCCGTAAAAGGGCTCTGCTGAAACCATTTCAACCAGCAACGATGATGGTTTTTCAGGATGTTATAGGTGATATGGAGGATGGTTTCCGCCTCAATTTCACCGATTTTCCGAATGTTTGGGTCAAAACCCTGGTACTCTGGCGAACATCAGAACAGCTAGGATTTATGGATGGTTCATCCGATTCATCCCTCAAAAAAAAGTGTAAAATCAATGAACATCATAGGTATCCTGATAATAATCCCGGCAAAACCCTGGAAAATCCCAGGTATAAACTTGATATGTGCTGATTCTATCATCAGGTGATGAAGCCGTTCAGTTGCTGGGAGATGCTCCTCCGAAGCCGCCCAAGACGGGTTGCCCAGCCCATGGGAAAAATGGCAGGGTTGGCAGTTGGACATGGTGAAAATCTTCCAATATCCCTGAGACGGTTCCACAATTTGAAAAAAAACAAATGAGTTTCTGGCTTTTGCTTTCCTCAATCAAGTGAACATGTTTTTTTTGTTCAGCATCCAAATGATGCACGCACACATCCACCAAAAAGACATGTATTATTTGTGTGCTCCATGGAAAAACATGTTCCTGGCATTCGCTGCCTCGCCTTGGGTGCAGGAAAGTCTTTATCCCATTGCCAGAGGAGGACTGGCAAGGGCCCAGCAGCTGGTAACCCTCATGGCAGATCTGACCATAAATGAGGGTTGATAGTGGTGGAACCTGCTGGAAGCACAGCAACAGCCTTGTCAAACTCTCCTTGGGGATTATTCCTTGTAGATCATCATCCAGATACATTTTTTTTCTTTGCACACGATTCCCTCGGACTGCCTCAGTTGCACCTTGTTGTGCTGATGATTTCTGAGCCTGCGACCTCCGAAACCTGCAGGATGAGTGATGAGTGATGAGTGAGGTGTCACAGGCACGGGTTGTGTCCCAGGATTGGACCCATCAAATCCAGCACACTCCACATGACCGAAGTGTACCAAAAAAGAACGGTATCCAAGATGGGGCGCTACCTAATGGCACCTGATGGCTTGGATCTCTGGACATACCGGACATACCCTTTTGCCCAATGTTTAGCGGGCTGTGCAGCCTCCAAAAAGAATGAAATAGCAGTGTCATAGCAGAGCACAGTTGTGGAATCCCTTCCTCCGTTCGCGCAAAAGGCGTGGACCTAGAGGACAAAGACGATGGTTCCGAAGTTTCAAGCTTCCATGTGCGCAACAAACGAGAGCTGCAAGAACTGCATCAAAAACATTCAAAAACTCTCGATTGTGCAAGAACACAACACAATTTGACAATGGCCCTCATTCCTGCGTAGCTATTAACCTGTTTATTTGGGATCGGGGCTCACTGCATCACTTTTACTTTTGATTTTTTTTGACCTTGAACCAATTTGCGTAGCTTTCCATTCAAGCGCTGAATGCCACCATGGATCGATGGCCAGACAAGAACACTCTCGAACGGGACTCATCTTATCCCCATACCGCGAGCTACCAGAATTTCCAGCCTGAGGGTAGATGAAGCAGCCCTCATTAAGCACTGCGCCCTGCGATACTATCGAGGCTCTTTGATGTTGGGGATCCAAGTATTCTTGGGGACATGAAGGACCTATCCCTGCCTGTCACGCTTTACACAGTTGTTTGCTATCCAAAGCATGATTAACACATCATGGATGTGTGCCTCCAACATGTATGCAACCCCCCATCAATTGATGGAAAAGAACAGCTCGTAAAAGCAATGTGCAGAAACATTTGATTCTTAAAAGGCACGTAGCAAAAAAAAACTGACATGAGTTCATCAAACATGATGTTGTTTCTTTGCAAACCCACCGGCTACAGTGTCGTTTGATGATTGAATTGGGACCTAGCTGCAGCCATGGAGCCGTGGAGTGTCTCGCAGCTGCGTGAACTGGCTGCGCTGAGCGGCAGCGCGGCGATGGCATTTAGCCACCAGTCACCGGTGATCCTGGACAGTTGGTGTTTTTACATGGAATGTAAAGATATTTTTGGTGCTCCGTTGACATGTTTGTGGTCAGCCAACGGGTTGGGAGAACCCAAACTATGAATTGAATTGGGCCATTGCATGCCAATACCAAAGATGTTTTCTGATCCTGTCCCTGTGAATTAGTGGATTGAGGGATAACCCAGAACATTGATGATAGTTGGTGCAAGTCAGTGCAAATCAAGTGGGTTGAGGTTTGGATCAGGGCCTGACCACACAGCCACACATATTCTCCGGAACCCCCGTGGAACGATCGAGACATAATCTTGAATCTTAACCATAATGGGGAACCCCCGTCATTGATGGTGTTTATCAATAAAGGGCGTACTGTGGGTAAAGTGATTAAACATCATAATTACCGATGTTGGGAATCAGCCTAATAATTCTATATTTTACCAAAAATCCATCAGTCTTTCGTCATGTCCCAATTGAATCCAGTTGAGGTTTTCGTTCAGCGCAGAGTCTGGCTCTCTTGGATCTGACGAGAGACCAGAGCATGGCTGTGAAGATGGAAGATGTGGGGTCGTTGAATGCCAAAGGCACGGTACCCAAACCTGTGTAGCATGGGGATTTCAGGCACAAATAAAGTTAACCAAGAAAAAATAGGGTTTTGACTTGACCAACCACAACACGGCCATAAATTGGTGAATGGCTGGTTGATGGGTTCATGTCGTCCATGTAAATGGAGGAATAGTTGATCATATCAGATCGTTGTAGCGTATCTCAGGTTAGTGATGAAAGATAACAAAATTGCGAAACGTTATGGACATATTGTGGGTATGGGCACATGAATAAATTTGAAGGCTGTGTTGTGACCCGTTTCTAAACCTACCCCAAAGTTGGGCTCTCACAAGTTTGAAGCGCACATCATGTTCTAGATTTTTAGATCAACTCGCTGAAGCCTGGTGGAACTGTTCGCCAAACAACTCGCAATCAGACAACGTAGCATCATTCTGGATGAGCTACAAATAATTGGGGTCTATAACTACAAAATCCTGGTAGAAATAAGTGCCAAGAAAATCTCAGGCTTCAGGGTATCCATAGTCAGTTCCAGCACGGCTCTAGGGCAGTTGGCCTACGCCTTGGGTAAGCTGCTGGGTGGACCGGTGGTGGATGCCTGTGGTGGTGCCAAGTCTTTGGTAGCCATCCTGGTGCACCTTGGCAGCAAAAACGGTGCCATATCATGGGAAATCCCCCAACTGTGCATTTAAATGGGAACATCATCGATTATCTATAGATTATCTTTAGATTCATTAAAGATAATCTATAAATGGATCTATAGTCTATAGATATAAATCCAACAAGGTTATCTTTAGATTCATGTAGATTCTATAAATTAAATGGATATAAATGGATGCTCCATTGTCATGTTTGATTGCCAGAGTGTATCGACATTTGTTTATGATATTTTATGATAATGTTCGGAGTATGAGATTCATCAACCATCATGTAATAGCGGACTTCTACCGACTCAACTACTGTCCCAGTTCGACACCGCCTGGAAGTTTTTGAGACAAACCCAGATGGAGCATGTTTGAAAATGTTGGTTTCCCCCAATTCTACGGCCTTTTTATATCTTTTTATCATTTTTTCTGTTGGAATATGTTGGAATATGTTGGAATAATATAATCTGAAAAAAAATTGGGTACACCATTTTTTTCGGATATCTAACCAAACAAGATGTCAGCCCAGGAGAATTGATAAAGTGGTTGGTTGTTTTGATATTGCCTTTTTTTCTAGTATTTGTTCAATGGGCTTGAAACCACCAACCATTACACCCTTCAACGCCTCAGTTGGGTGGATGCAAATTTAGCGTTGGAAATGATGGGAAGGCAGAACTGGGCGGCCTGGACATATACATCGCATGGTTTGGTTGTTACTTTTATTGAAATTTGATAAATTTGAGTTGTTAACAGATATTTTGACCCCTCCATCATTTCTTCCCTTAGTGTCACCACTCGTAGTGGCATTTGGCGATATCGCCCAATTGATTGGTGCTATATTCTATGAATTTTGTATATAGTAATTGAAAGATGTGCTTCCACTTTTTCTTTCTTTTTTCTTGGATGATCTGTCAATACGTCTAATGTCCCTGTTGCTGGTCTTCCTCACCCCCCGTGGCCCAGAATGCTCAGCGGCAGCTTTGCAGCGATGGCGCGGTGTCAGGCCGCTGGGGCCAAACTGCTGGGGTCCTTTGCCACTGCAAGGTGCAGTCTGGACCTGAAGCTGGTGGGATCCCTCTGGTTATTTAGCATAGCTATGAAAAAATAGCCCAACTAGATTGAATTAGCTTGATGATTTATAATGATTTATGATGATTTAGGATGATTTATAACGATTTATAACGATTTATGATGATTTATGATGATTTATGATGATTTATAATGATTTATGATGATTTATGATGATTTATGATGATTTATGATGATTTGATATTATTTTTATATAATATGATTTAATATGATTTAAGATGATTTAAAATTATTTACCTATTGAAAAATGGTACTAATATAGACCCTGCAAGAGAGCGGGGCTTGGAAAGCTTAATCAAGAAAGGACAAGTTCTACTCGTGTGAACAGGTTGATTGCTTGATGTATTTTGGCTTTCTTTTGGTTGGTTGATGTTATAGCTTATCCCCGACTATATCGATTAAACTTTAGATAGTGTTGTGTTATGGTAAAATCACCAGCCAATCAAAGAATTTATGTTTTTTCTCTTGATTTGACCAACCCAATCGGCCATCGGTTACAACATGTTACAACCAACCCGTATAGTACAGCCAATCCTACTTTTGCCAGAAATCGAAAGTGGTACAGAGTCATATGTACAATGTTCTTTTCGACTTTGCTTGATTATCTGTGTGATATTCTGATATATTATATATATATAACATATTACAACTCACTCATTGGTTACATCCATGTATTATATATTTTTTGGTTATATATTACATATATTTACCACCGACTTTGAGGTTCGCCACCGCCGCGGTGTGGACGTCGTGCGCCGTGGCGCTGCGGAGCAGCTTCAGCCAGCACGGCTTGGCGCAGGTGGGAACTGGAGAAAGTGGAGGATTTTGTTTTTTGGCCATGGTTCAAAACTTGCAATACATTTGTAAGATGGGGATGTATCAAAATCTACCGTACCTGATTTTGGGGAGATGAACATCCATTTGCCAGCAATTTGGGGTTTCACCAGGGCGCCAAGGTTTTGACCCATCGCCAGATCATGTAATATCAACCACCTTGATTGAAGCTCTATGGAATGGAAGAAGCCATGTCCCGTATGACAGAAGGGTAAGGGTACCTACCCCATCAATCAAAGGGGTTGTAATATCACTTTTTGGGATGAACATCTACCAGCTATCGGACATAGACCGTGGAAATGGGCCATTTTTGGAGACCGATCTATAGGCTTCCAGCCAGGTCTGTTTCGCAGGGTCGGTCTAAGGTGAAAGGAGGTAGTTCCCCCCTCCAGGACTGGCTCAACATTGATGGCGAATCTATGGAACTGGAACAGGGTGAATCTCTTAGAACAATCGCATAGGGAGTGGATTCTATAATGGGAATAAAATTAAACAAAGTTTCAACAAAAATCAACTGAATCATGGGAGTGAAATAATGTAATGTGATGTCTAATTTTTAATGTGTTCATTTGGGCAAAAAATGTTGATAGTTACTTTAAGTTAAAATTAATTTACCCTAAAGAAAGAAGGATAGAACGTGGACCCAGCAAAATCGAACATGGTCATTTCGAGAACGGAACTTGTTTTTTGGAGCCCAGACTCACATTATGACAATTTCAGTTCCATGATTCCATGATAGTTTTCATGAGCAGATGGCCAGGATGCCAGGGTTTACATCGATTGACCCTTAAGATTTGACTCTGTCCAACAACAGGGTACCCCCACACCCAGCAAATGGTTTCATGTGGAGGAAGCCAATGAGTTGGGTATATCATATATCCTTGTTTTCTTCAGGTTTGGACATACCGAATTTCAACCCCCACTCATAAACTACCAAAGTGGTCTATTGAAGTCAAGCAAGCGATTCTGGATTGTGAAGAAAGGCTGCAGCACACGGCGCACATGAAGCAACCAAATCAGCCTAACCAAACTGATCATCCTTGCCCTAGCATGATACCCACACCTCCTAATCGCTGTTATCACGTCATATAACTTCCACACCCCCAAAACGGCTTTGAGCTATGGCGACCAGCCGTCCCAGAGCAGCTGATCCCATCCGCCAGGCGCTAAGTTTGGGACAGGTGGCCATGCGTCTTGGAGCTTCCTTTGGCTCCATGCTGGGTGGACTTTTGCTGCTGGGCTGCAGCGTTTGTTGGGAGAAGGGGATCACACCTGGTTGATCCCCCGTTCCATCCCATGGTTGCGTCATATGGATGTTTCCTAAAATGGTGGTACCCCAAAACCCAGAGGTTTCAATATGTTTCAATACTCAACTGGTCTACTTTTGGATGGTTTGGGGGTATCCATATGGTGCCATTTTCTTGGATCATCCTGCAGGTTGAGCCGGCTTGGCAGCTGGCGGCGATTGCTGATGGCCTATGCTCCTGGACTGAGATTTTTGGATGGGCTGATGGATGCTGGGTGGTTTCAGCAACAAAAAATTGAACAGATCAGTAGACCATGGGGATGAACGGACCCTGCCATAGCTGAATGGAGGCTTTGCTGATTGATGTGTGTGAAAATGTTCCTGGTTGTTTACAGAGAGCTAGCTTCTCAGACATGAAGAATTCCAGGAAGATTCAGCAACCTGTCTCTCGATTGGAAGCTCAACAGCCCCAGACGCATCACCTCCCAATGGACACGAATCCAATCAACTCTTTAGCCACCCCTGTGGATAGCTAGATATCCATGAAAATATCTGGGACCAAGCCCATCATTGTGGTTTCTGGATGTTTCTTGAGGGTTTTCACCCAGAATCACAACAAACCGCTCACCAGGCTGGTTTGGGCACTGCCACCGGATTGCTTCTCTTCCTTCGTCTCAGCATGTGCCTTGGGTCGTGGCAGGTGGCAGGTGTGATGTTCAGCTGTGGAATCACTGGGTTCAGTTGAGGGAATCCTGACCGACCGGAAAACATGGTTCATCAATGTTCATCATTTTTTTGCCGGCAATTGGGTTTCCCTGTGATGTTTTTGTAAAATCACCTCACATAAAACACACTGTAATATAGCATGTACTTGGTAGCTGTTGCGGCTCAGGTAAAAAGAGTTTGAGCTGCAGATGCTTAACGGATTTTAGGTTTATCAGTCTATTTGGGTGTAATAGGAATTACCCCAGCTGAAACCTGAAAATACAGGTTATCAGCCGTAGTCTCTAAAGCCATGGACAAGTCGAATGATGCAATTGGTGGTGGTGCCCTTGTCCCCTCGACTGGAACTGTATCTGCATCAACTGGTTCTCAGCAAAGCTTGCCGGCTGGGACAAACCCCACGCCCATGTCAGTGGATGAAGGTTTCTTCACACAGCCAGTGCAAGCCTATTTCCAGTTCGTGCAAAACAATCTTACCTACATCAACGAAGGTAACATTGACGCTTTCAGGCAAGAGGCAGAGGAGAGGCACACACATCTCATGGAACAAAAGGTCCAGCAACTGTACCAAGAGTTTGAGGGAATTTGCCTTAGCGAAATCGCCCATCAACGTGCAGAAGCTGACCGTAGACATGAGCACCTAGTGTCAGAGTATTCAATGTCCCAAACGGCAACTGAGCATGAGGTAGCAAAACTGAGACAGGAACTTAGCGATGCAAATGCAAAGCTAAAGAATGCTGCAAACGCAGTTGCACTGGAAGCTGAACAAAGAGCCAACCAAAAGGTAGCCCATGTTACAGCCCAGTACGAACAAAGGTTTTCTGAACTCAGAGGTAGCCTCGAGGCAGACTGTAAACGAATCGTGGACGAAACAGTGGAGTATGCAAAGAATGGCATGGAAGGTTTCAAGAAGGAGGAACAAGCTGTAATCCAGGAGATTAGAGAGGAATGCAGTAGGCAGGAAAACCAAGCTGCTGAACTCAACTTCCAATTGCAGGGACAAGTGGAGGATTTGATGGAGAAGCTCAACAAGTACAGCGCCCCCGAAATCAATGTCGACAGAGCCGTCGAAGTTGATGATACACAAGGCGGGAACAATGTTGATTTGTACATGACCCCAAAATCAGCGGTCGGTACCAAGGCTGGAGCAGAACCCATGCCAAACACTGGTATGAGTAGCTTAGCCATGGACGCAAAGGAAAGGTTGAGCAACTTGTTCTCAACTACCCCTGCCGGATCAGCAGCCCCTCCAAAACTGCCACCATTGCCAGTTCAAAGACAAAATGATGATGATGCAAACCAAGAACATAGTGTGCCCAGTCCTACAGTAATAGCAAGCGACCCTGGCAAGAAAGCAGCTGAAGCAGGCTTAGGTCTTTCAGGTCAACAATTGCTAGATCTCATCACCAGACTGACTTCAAAGGATTCAGATGGTGAAAAGCCCCGAACAAAGGAGGCAGAGACTATCAAACTGAACGACATGCCTGCCCCAGAAGCATATCGTCACTGGCGTAATCATGTCAGGGACGAAGTCAAGTCGTGCTCTGACAAACCCGATGAGGCTTGGCTTTGGCTCAATGAAGTCTTTGACAACAAAACCCCTAGGGAAAAGTTGGAGGAAAAGCTGCAGGAACCTGGGAAATTTATCACACTTGACACCAAATTGTCGGCAGCGTTAACTCGCTCGGCCAAAGGTGATTTAGCAACGAAGATCCATAACTTCAAAGATGAGAAGTCAAAGCAAGGGATCCAAGTCAGAGGTAGGAGAGTCCTTTTGATGTTTGAAGATTACTTCAGGACGTCTGAGGAAGCTGGCAGTCTCTACCGCGTCGAGGACCTACTTGGAGTCGTTCGCACTGGAGAATCTGTGGAGGACCTTAGAAGGTTTTTGAACCGATGGGACGCCACAATTGCCGGCATGGAAACCCCGCCAGATGATTTGGTTCTCAGAGACATCTTACTCAGACAAATCCGGAAATGTCAATTGATGAAGTATGACATTGAAGCATTTGACAGAGCTCCTGAAAAGTCAGAACAAAAGTCTTATGCATTCTTGTTGAGAAACATTCGTGATCTTTTGGATAGAGCAAGACTCCGTTCAAACAGAAACAGAATCGTTGAAAAGAATAAGCAGACCGAAAAGCCTCAGCCCGCTGCACCCGCTCAGGGGGGCAAAGATCGCGGCAAAGGAAAGGGTGATCGAGGTCGATCCCGTGGTCGTAGCCAGAGTGGAAAAGGGGATAAGATATGTTACAAATTCAGGGATGGCAAGTGCGAAAAGGGTAAAGACTGTCCCTACAAGCATGTCAAAGATTCCTCAAGATCTGGCACCCCCAAAAGGAAGGGTAAGGGCAAAGGTGGTAGCAGAAGTGGTTCCCCCAACAGAAAGTCGAAGGAAGAGATGGCCAAGATCCCATGCACTTACTTTCAACAGGGCAAATGTCGTCGTGGTGACAAGTGTTTTTACAAACATGAAGTTGCAGCTGCACCCACAAAGGATCCAAAACGCACCAATAGCCCTGCACCAAAGAAGAAGGCCAGTGCAAAAGCTGCGCCATGCATTACTCAAAGGTATGCATGCATAGCAAAGGGAAAAGGGTTGCCGAAAGCTACAAAGGCCATGAAAGAACAATGCCATAGAGCTATTGTGTTTTCATCAAAAGTGGAATACATCAAAGTCCCAGCAACAGGTGAACAGAGGAAGGTAGTGCACAAACCCCGAATCTATGAGAAGACGTTCCCTGATTCAGAGTCAGTGCCAAAACCCGACAAACTCGTGGCTCACCGTGCTCAGGTTTCGGCCCGACAGTTGCAGGAACTTGTGAAGCTCTTCGGCAGTGAGACGCAGCCCAAGTGCCGATTCCGATGCAATGACCCAGAAGGGGGAGTATCATGCAATCACTGTAGAGCAATGATCGGTCCCAAGAACAAAGTCAGTAACACTCATTTGCCCACTGTTGCTACACCGGCATCAAAAGATGGATGTGTTTGGTTGGTTGACACGGGCAGTGAACAGGATTTGATTAGTGAGGGTATGCTGAAGACTGCAAAGGCGACAAACCGCCGTGTCAGTGATACCCCAATCAGCCTTGCTACAGCGAACGGTTCGACACGAGCGGATGAGGTGGCCGACGTAAAAGTCGATGCCCTACATCAGCCATTCTCACCATACATCCTCGAAGAAACTCCTGCTGTTCTTTCGGTTGGTGTCAGGTGTATGGAACAAGGTTACAGTTTTGTGTGGCCAGCTGATGGTAGGCCTTACTTCATTCGTCCGGACATGGGAGTCATTGAGCTTAACGTAGACGGCCGTGTGCCGGTCATTGATAGCTCTTGTCGTGTTTTGAACAGTGGACAGTTCAAGAAAGATTGTGATCTGTTACGTCTCTTTGCAATGGTTGCTGCAAAAGCAGAAGGTGCCGAGGAAGAAGGCGTGGATGAGGGAGTAGCTCATGATAGTGAAACCGAGTACGTCAGGTCTAGAAAGGCATCTGATCTTGAGCAAGAGGCATGCAGCAAATCTCACCAGTTTTGCCATTACCCCAAGAATCCATTTTGCAAAATCTGTCAGAAGGCGCGCATGATGGCGCCACCCGCAAAGAAGAAAGGGGGACAGAAAAGATTGGAAACCAAAAGCTTTGGGGATCACATTGTTGCCGACCACACTGTAATCAAATCCAATGTGGAAGAAGGCTTCAAAGGTGAAACAGTGGCATTGGTGATGAAGGACATTCACACTCAGTTCAGACACGTCTATCCAAGTCAGACAAAATCGAGTGAGTCATGTGTTAATGCTTTCAACCACTTCTTATCTCACAAGGATGAAGTTGGGGCAGTTTACACTGACAATTCACGAGAGCTTATTGCTACAATTTCAGAGTTGGGGTACAGACATCAAACATCAACAGAGTACGTGGATAGCTCAAAGTCGTTTGTGGAGAGGGAGATCAGGCACATGCTTGAAGGCACACGCACAAACCTCGTGCAGTCAGGTCTTCCATTGCAGTATTGGCCAATGGCTATGCAGCATTTCTCCATGGCAGTGAATGCCACGCCACAGCTCAACGGTGATGATGCCCCATGGAAACTCAGATTCGAAGAAGATTTTCCAGGTCAGTTGATTCCTTTCGGTGCAAAGATACTGTTTTGGAACAATCCAAAAAGGGTTGACAACACATCTGGAAAGACATCACCAACAGCAAATGATGGAATCTTTTTGGGATACCATATTCAACCTGGTTTTGCATGGAAAGGTGAGTATCTTGTTGCCAAGTTAGAAGCATTGGATTACCATGCAGAAACGGGCAGCATCACAGTGCAGCGAGCACGACGTGTTGAGCTCATCGCGGGAGGTTTCATCTTCCCACTCCGTGCATTGAAAGAGGCCAAAGAGCCCAAGCCGGACCGCCTTGCTGACAATGTCATTGCTGATCCTCGTCCGATTCCGTTTCAATCTGAATTGCAAACAGAGGAACATGCAGAAGTAAGTGAAGAAGCAATTGACAAGTCAACGGAGGCAGTGCTTGACGCACTTGCCAGTGATGAAAGGCCGGCTGAGGAACCAGTTTTTCCTGATATCAAATACACTCCAACTGGAACACCAATCCCGGATGGTTATCATTGGGACGGCACACGCCTTGTGAAAACGTACAAAGGGTCAAAACGCCCTGAGTCGATCCCATCGGATTTTTGGAAAATGCTTAGTCCGAAGGATAGGCAAAAGCTCGTTGAGGAGGAGGCTGAAAAGATGGCTGTTGGCAGCGGCGGTGCTGCATCAAGCTCAGCATCAAAGGGTCCGAAGAAGAAGAAAGGTGCGGTTGCAACTGCAAGAAAGCTTCGGGTAAACCCTAGCCCCTCAGGTGAGCCTAGTGTGTCAACGTGGGAGGTCATTCCAAAGGATAGACCGAAATTTTGTGTCCCTGCAATGCCGAAAGCGGTTCCAGCAAAAGCTGAACTGCATCGCCCGGAATTGAGAGAGATGATCAAGAATAAGATCGCAGAGTTGGAATTCAAAGTGGCTCTTGAATTGTTTTCTGCTGTTGCACGTTTGGTTCCCAAAGATGAGGTTAGGAAAAACCCCAAAGCAAAGGCTGCCTTAGATAAGGAGTGGGAGAACCTCAGGACAAAAGGAGTATGGGACGAATCCAGAGTCAAGGAATGTAAAAGCATTGTTGAGGAAGCCCGCAAGAAAGGGGAAACTGTACATCTTGGTCGTATTTTTGAAGCCTGCTACGAAAAGGGGTCGGAACTTCCAGCTGATGATCCTCGTAGGAAATTCAAGGGCCGTACAGTCTTCCAGGGTAACAATGTCCGCGACCAGGATTCTGACCACGCGTTGTTTGCCGAGTTAGGTAGCAGTCCTGCTTCGATGGAAGCTGCAAAGCTTCTTGACGCGTTCGGTTCTCAGCCCGGATTTTCAAAAGCTCAGGCAGACGCCATTCAAGCTTACATCCAGGCCCTCTTCACTGGGGTGCCCACATGGCTATCATTGCCACGGAACAGATGGCCAGAACACTGGGAAAAGCAATTCTGGCAACCCATGGTTCCTTTGGTTTTAGCTTTGTATGGGCATCCAGACAGTGGCGGTATTTGGGAAAACCACCTCAACAGCAGAATCGGAAAAGAAGGTTGGAAACAAATTCTCCCCGATATATGGCAAAGTATTTTCTATCATGCTGAGTACAATTGCATGTTGGTTGTTTACGTGGATGATTTCAAACTCGCAGGTCCCACTGAGAACATGGACAAAGCATGGGCAAGTATCAAACGAGCAGTCAACATTGGTGACCCCGAACCCTATGATCGATATTTCGGTTGTCAACATGTGGAGTTTAACAACGTTACACTACCACGAAAAGCTCATCCTTTTGCACATGTTTTTGATTCTCAGGCGGCTGCTGCGGCACGTACACAACATCGAACAAATGATTTTTGGCAACATGACCCCTTCAACAAAACTTGGACAAGGTATCATCTCCAGCCACGGAAAAAGTTGTTCGAGCCTGGCGATGAGGGGGGGGAGTTTGTCAAGTCTTTACATTCAGAACGGGTTACAATGTTCGACAAAAATGTTGAATTTAAAGGTCTCCCAGTTCTCAACATGCACATGTCAGATGAAAGTTCAGCTATTGTTGAGGATGACATGACAGTGGATCAAAAGATTCAGACAAAGGACTTCTGGACAGGAAGAACAATCTTCAGGTATGGTGACGAGCATGGCAACACTAATCAGTTTGCCCTCCCATCAAAGAACAGACCCGGTCCGCACAGAGACAAAAGGGAAGCCAAAAATGAGAAGAAATCTCAACGGTTCAAAAGCATTGAGAGTGTCGTTACGAACAAGTCCGGTTGCATGAACAAACCTGTAAACCTGGTAAGGTACGACATGTCTTCTTTCATGGAATCATGCGTAGATGCATACTGTGAACTGGCAAAGGTTCAGAAAGATGATTTGCCAGTGGTTGCAACGCCGTTCACAGAAGCGGGAATAGCCCGGCCAACTCTCGATGAGAAGGAGAAGCCAGGGAGGTTGCAGCCGATTGCATCAAAGGTCCTGATGAAGATTCTCTTTGCGGCCCGTATGGCACGCCCAGATCTCTTAAGAGCAACTCAAAGCTTGGCATCTAGAGTGACGAAATGGTCCATTGAGTGTGATATTGCATTGCACAGATTGGTATCATACATCAAGTCAACTACAGATGTTTTTATGGAGGGTTTTGTGGGAGACTCGTTTGAGGATTGTCAACTGTGGCTATTTGCTGACGCTGATCATGCGGGGGAACATGATTCAAAATCAACTTCAGGTTGTGCCATGTTTCTTGTGGGGCCAAACACCTATTTCCCATTGAACGCATTCAGCAAGAAGCAGACAGTTGTAGCAAACTCGTCCACTGAAGCCGAAGTCGTGTCAGCAAATCACGCACTCAGAGCAGAAGGGATTCCGATGTTAGCATTGTTGGAGCAATTGGGCATTTTCAAGAAATTGTCGCAGAAGGCTGGGTCAAACCCCAAGCCAAACACCCCAGAACCATGTGATCCTGTTTTTACTCGTATCGACAAAGAGATCGATGAAATCAGGTATGGTAACGTTGAGGGGGGCCTTTCTGCGGCAAATATCAATGGATTGAAGGCCCATTTTCCGGAGTTCTATCAAGTGAAGTTCATGGAAGATAATCAGGCTTCTATAACTGTGATGGGCACCGGTAATTCCTCCACCATGCGGTACGCCAACAAAACTCAGAACATCTGTTTTAAATGGATGAAACAGCAGTTTGAGGAGGAACAATTTGACCTCATTAATGTTGGCACCAATTGGCAGACAGCTGACATCCTTACAAAACCTTTTACTTCCCCAACTAAATGGGAACATGCTTTGAGGTTGATGGCCATTGGAAAGACTTGGATCGACGCCGACAAGCCCAAGGTGCGCCAAGTAGACTCCAAGCCTGCGTGTCCAGCTAATGCCAAAGATCAGGGGGGCGTGATGGTTCAAATTCTTTCCAAAGGATGTTGATCGAGTTTTGCTGTTCATCTGATTCGAAGCTATGCACTCCACGGCAAGCCAGTAAAGGGTGTAGACTTATCCGAGTAACTGAAAACGAGGATGGCACCACCCAAGGCTGCCGTAAATGGCTAGCCCAAGAAGTCCAGTCTTTCAGGGAAAGTAATCCAGAGGGTGAGATTTTGCTTTACGCTTCCTTGCCATGTGTGGGCGGCAGTCCATGGGGTTACATCAACAGTTTGACTGACAAAGGGGCTGAACGAATCGAACAGCAACAAAAGGAATTTACAAAACTTTTCAAATCACTTCAAAAGATTATCAGTGAAATCGATGGGCCACATTTTTCAATTGCATTTGAACTCTCAAAGAACTGCAAGTATTGGAAATGGCCGATGGTCCAATCGTTTTTGAAGAGACAAGAGTTGAAATTGTATCCATTCCACGGTTGCCAGTTTGGGGTTATTGACTTGGACGGGAATCCCATGAAAAAGGGTTGGATGATTGCAACAAACATGGAAGAGTTGTCAAGACTATCAGAATACGCTTGTGATGGTTCCCATACTCATGGTCAAAGCCGGGGTACTGCACTGAAGCTTGCAGAGAACTACACATTCAAGTTGACTGACTTCATCCATGATTGTTTTCGTTCCAGAGCTAACCGGGCACAAACCGCCAAGAACAGGAAAAGGTTAGCTTTGCCCGCCATGAGCCGCCGTTCTGATGATTCAAATTTGTCGATTGCTGAAAAGATGAACGTGCGGGCTCTCAAGTCGGCCGGTTTAAAGACCGTGCCCCAACAGAGCAACATGTCGGAGTGGCTTGCTTTTCGGAAGTGCCTTGATGTTCAGGGGGATAGGCACGCAGGGTGGGAGGACATCTTTTCCACGGTCCTCGCTTCGTCAACCATCCTGGCACAGGGCAACAGAACAGAAGACCTTGAGATGGCTGCAGGATTCATGCAGTGTTTTACTGCGCAGTCCATGTCAACTGACGCCCTGACAAACGTGCCGTGGGCAAAGGAGATCCGCCATCTGTCCGAGCTCGAGCACGACTCGCTGTGGGATCTGAGCTTGCCTACTGAGTATGTTCCTGGGACATCAAGGCCGGCGGTAGACGTCGTGCCCACCATCTATGTGGTGACTTCTGATTCAACTTTGGCTCTGATCACTGGAAAGGGTAAGACTTTGAAGAAGTACACCTTGAAGGAGGATCTGGGATTGCGAAAGTCAGACATGGTTCTCGAAATCGGTCATGACATGCTCTGGGGTAAGGATTTGCAACAGCTCTGCAAAGCAAATGTTTCCATGATCAAGGAGCTGATGGCGAAATATTCTTCTCATGGATCAGCCATCAGGGTTATTTCGGTAATCGTTTGGTCTGGGAATGAAATCTGTGGGGAATATGGTGTTGAACCCCTTCCCATTTGGGGGCAGAGGGAACCACAGGGCGACTGGAATGCCATCATGGACAGGGTCAAAGGCAACATCGTTTGGTGGAACAATCAGCTCAAGGAGTTGGGAGTGGATCAGGCCGCCCTAATCGGCGAGCCCGACCCGCTCACTTATGGATTGAGTCTCATCTTCACGACGTTTATCGATCGACTGAAGGAATGGTTCCACAAGGAGATTGCCAGTGACAACGATCGAATTCGGTGGATCAAGAATGACATGCTCCCACCGAGGCTTGAGCTCAGGGACTACTTTCACGCGTTCGAGACCGAGCTCAACCGAAGTGAAATGATCGGATATGTCATGGCAACTCTCCACATGTTGCACATGACGGACATTTTGATCCCTCAGTACAACCTGTCTTTGTACAAGCGCAGGCGCCCTGCAGGTGAAGCTACAACGCGTGATGTCACACCGAAGATGGAGCACCTCCCAGTCAGGTTTGTGCAGGTTCTCAATTCCCTCCGGGAGAAGGTGAACAAGCCTGCACCGAGCGTCTCGACGCCAGAAAGCCTCACTGCAGAGGAGTTGAGAGCTCGCCCGACCGATGCTGGTGTCGCTGAAGATGATGATGAAGAAGGCGACCCATGGGACGCTCTGGATCCCGATGAGCACGAGGGACCATCGGTTGGCAAGGCCAAGGCCAGCCACGCAGCTCCACCTGACCCCAAGGCAAAAGCTCCAGCGACACAGGAGGATTCAACTCAGGCCACCTCAGCTGGTGAGCCCCTGCAGGAGAACGAGATCAAGGGTACCATCATTCCGAAACATGCACTTGGGCACCTTGACAAATATCGTATCACCTTGGATGAAAACATCAATGCAGAAGTAGTTGAACATTGTGTCGTTGATACCCATCCCTATGAATTGATTGTCAAAACCTGTTGGGAGATGGATGGGGCAAAGGAGCTGAGGTACCCAGATCGCATGGACCGACACAAAACCAAGGTCAATGCAGTGACGCGTGGACAGCCGGGTCAGGACACCTCTGGATTTGATGAAAACATGTGGCTTGACCTTGATGACTTCTTTCGAATGTTCAACCAAATGCTGCCAGCCAAATTGCCTCGAATGACTGTTGAAGAGCTCATTTCACTGCTCTACTGGGACAACAAGTGCCGCTTTGAGTTCCAGTGCATTGCCGGGTACCAGAAGGCAACCCGTAAAGGGTTAGCCTACTGGCCCATCAGAATCCGAGCAGTGCAGGGGCACACGAAGCGCGCCATGGAGGCCGCTTCGGCTGAGGACACGTTCAATGCTGTGGAAATCTATGCTCTGTCTGGAGCCACAGCGATCCAGAAAATGAACGCCAAAGGTAAAAAGATTACCACTCCTCAGATGTGCCCTGGCGTAGTTTATCACAGGACTACAAAAGGCAATTGGAAGGGCATCATTGAGAATGGCTTCGTTCCTGGAGGAGGAGATCGAAATTCATCAGGCAGAGCACACTCCTATTTTAGCGAAGTGCGTGTCGATGAGAAAGAGTATGTGAGTGGTTTGCGTGCTGAAAGACCCATTGAAATCAGGGTAGCAATGGCGGAAGCTGTCAAAGCTGGCATTGTGTTTTTCAGGACGGCTTCCGACGGCATCTTGACAAGCGACGTCGTACCACCTCAATACATTATCTCTGTCGATGACACTGCCAAGAAGGTGAATGTGTATCGCCGCCATCAGGAGGTTGCTCAGTCTGCAGCGAGCAGTGGGGGAGAAGTTGGAGTCCAGCAGCTTGTCGAGACCTTCGAGGCCAAGGCATCAAAATGGACTGGTTCCACATCTCCGGCCGCCTCAACTGGCGCGCCCACTGCAACAGCATTTTTCCCAGGGAAGGTGAAGCCCCCGCCACCAAATGTGGCCCAACTTGCCGGTATGCCTGGATATGCAAGCAGCAGATTGTTGCCCCCTCCCCCGAAGGGCGAAGCTCCAAAGCCTCCTGCAGCAAAGGTTGAAGGCCCAAAGACACCGCCAAAGACGCCTCCAAAACAATCACCGAAGGAAGGGACTTCTGCACCTCATGCACCAGAAGTTCCAAAAGCTGTGACCTCAGAAGTTGATGCAGCAGCAAAGGATGAACCTGCAAAGAAGAAGGCAGCCCTGACAAGCGTGCCCGCAGCTGTGCCTGCGGCATCATCAGCTGCGGCCTTCTTGGAGCCCGCCCCAAAGGTTGCACCACCAAAGGCAGTGCAGAAAGATCCAAAAGCTCCAGTTGCAGAGTCACCCAAAAAGACGCCAGCATCAACATCAAAGTCACTGGTGCCAAAGCAGAAGTCTCGCCCTAAAGGCGATGACCAACCTTCAAAGAAAGAGGTGAAGAAGGAGGACAAGAAGCCGGTGCCGGTCAAGATTGAAGTCACGCAATGTTCAAGATGTTTTGCACAGACTTTCAAGGGACAGATTGAATGCGATGTGTGTGGATTGATGCTCGAAGGGGTGAACAAGGCCGACCGAACCAAGATTGCAGAACGAAGGAAGGCCGCCCTTCACAAGCTGGGCTTGTACTATGATTTTCGTGGCGAGTACCTGCAGAGCATCACACATGCTCAGCTTGAATCTTTGGGCTTGTTGGACGACCAGGCAAGGGGAAGCTCAAGTCCGGAGGCCAGTTTGTTGGCGAGGGCGAAGAGTCGTTTCGACCGTGCCTTGAGCTTAGGCTATGTGTCTGTGGCTGACAGGTTTGCCCAGGACGCCACATTCGCAGAGAGCGTGCTGAACGAGGGGGAGAACGAGTACGATTGTGAAAGGTACGACCTCCTCAAGTCTGCACATTTGCCAAAGCCGGGTCGCACCAAAGCTCAGGTCAAGATGGGTGTTTCTGAGCAATCTCAGCTGGAGCACAATGCAATGAGGCTGGTTTACTTGGATTTGGCAAGCCATCATGATGTCCCAAAATCATTCAGGTACATTGACCAACCATGGTTCTACATGTACCGTACTGAAATCTACTCCGAGGAAGAGTACATTGACTACCTCGACAGGAACCCTGGACACAATCTTTTGCTGTCCTGTACGGGTGTTGACAACATTGCCGTTCATGATGCTGAACGCCATTTGAGGTGGATCAAGGGACAAAACGAGGAGCTGTACAAGCAGAATGCTGCAGAGAAGAAGAAGCAGTCTGACAGGGCTCGCGAGCAGAACGAGGCCAAGCGCAAAGCTGAGCAGACTGGAGCGTACGGCCAAGGTCCCTCCAAGAAAGGCACCGCCAAACCGCTTGCCCGACCATCCACCGTAGAGGTAGCCTCCTCATCAACGTCTGCAAGTCAGTGGATCAACCGCCCTCAGCAAAGTCAGTCCCACGATGATCGCCGCTACACTGGAGAATGGCAGAAGTGGCATGGACGCTGGTATGAGAAAGTCATCAGGCATGGACGTGTTGAGTGGGAAGAGGGATAAGTTGTGACACTACTTGCATCGACGATCGGTTTTGTATCATAGCCGCCGAGTGTGTTTTCCCTTGGGTTTGCAAAGAGCAGGTTCGGTGAGGCAGGTCTTAAAGACCTCGCCCTGGTAAATGTGGCATCCTCGCCGTAACCGGCTCACCTGAGGGGGGTGTAAAATCACCTCACATAAAACACACTGTAATATAGCATGTACTTGGTAGCTGTTGCGGCTCAGGTAAAAAGAGTTTGAGCTGCAGATGCTTAACGGATTTTAGGTTTATCAGTCTATTTGGGTGTAATAGGAATTATCCCAGCTGAAACCTGAAAATACAGTTTTAGCTTGCACCAAATCAGGGAATGATGAATTGACACGGTGACACCATGGTTTATCCACAAAGGCTCCATATGGGTTATTATTACCATCTAGCAGTAATGAAAGATCCACAGCCACATGAAGACGCATATCTCATAGATAGCATTTGGATTGTGGATCATCATGCAAGGTGGCGCCAGGAAACCAGCAGGAATCCATGTTCACAAATTATATCAGTTGATGACATTTGATGAGTTTTGATGACCAGATATTTATGATGATCCTTGGCGTTTGAACATGTCTTGGCTACCATTTGTCATAGCCAGTGTGCCAACATCACTAATGTGTGCATTCATTCTAAGGCCCATATTTGACAATATATATATATTCATTTGTTTGATTTGCATCGCTTAAATAGTTTAATGTACAAACTAGATGTGTTTTTCAGGTTTTAATGTATAACTTTGTGTGTTTTCCTGGTCCATATCTGTCCCACTGGTCCCACCAAGGCAGGCATCCCATGACCCAACCGGCCCCGTGGACCTGAGCACGAAGCTGGACACTTCGGCCAAAGCTGCGCTGGGGAGGACCCTGGCCATTGCCGCACGGACACCGAGACTGTGGCTCTTGTTTGTGGCTTGGAGATGTTCAGTTTCATCATTAAATCATCATTAAATCCCCCTAGTAATGTATAAACATGTCCCTCGAAACGAAACCCTGGCGGAAGGTACTAGGGCCACTAGGGTCACTAGGGTCTTAGGATGTAGGTCTATTTATTTGGGGGGCCATTTGGGTGGTATTCCATATTAGGGGAATGGGATCAATGGATATGTGTGGGACATTCAGTTACTTGTGAACCTTCAGCAACAACAAAATTGAGAATGGAGAATTTCACGCACAAGAGAGTTGTATGAATAAAGATGGCGAGATCATCACTATAGCAGAAATAGATAGAAATAGTATCAGATGGGGATTTGGCCAAACTCGATTGGTGCTGTGGCAGTATTGTAAGTCTTTCATCCCACATTGGCTTCGTTTGTAAAGGTGCCAAACTACTGTAGCTTGATGACAACGCTGTTTTGTTTATTTGTGGCACAAGACTACGATATGAAATACATACCCCCAAACAAACAGGAACAACCCCCCAGTTGACCAAGATTATTTCATTATTTTTGGCATGGTCGGCTCAATCACCAACTACCTGTTTTCTACCTGTTTTGATATTCAATTACTATTGTTTTGCATCCCTATGTTTCGCTTGGTAATATTGTTTTCCTATCTTATGGCCCATTTGATGGGAAGGTTTAGGATCGTTTAAGTCCCTTGGTAGTCCATCTTATATAGATCCAAGGCCAGTTCACCCAAAAGGAAGTGAACCGATCTGATCAATGGGTCAGTTTATGTCAGTTTTAAGTGCCCAAAATCAAGCATAACCTTAGTATTTACAAATATTTACAATCAAAAACAAGAACACATAAGAAAACTCAGATTGGTTTAAGGAAAACTTTAAGGATCGGAACTACCATGATTTTTGCCAACCGAGGCATCCACCACGATGATCACCCCCACCTTCGATTTCGTGGCGCTGCTACCACAGTTCCTGAATGAGCGCCGGGGAATTCACCCAGAAGTTTGGACAGTTTTCGTGTGATCCGGTTTGGGCCAAAACCAGAAATGTTTTGACCATTTCAGATTCTAAATATGTAGCTAGGTTTATATATATACATATTTGCATAACATTGTTATAATATGTTATAATATATATATATAGAGAGAGAGAGCACTGCGATAAGATGGCGCACGCAAAACGACGCATATATGCCATCAAAGAGGCGTTCATTCCCTCACCGTGTCCTGTGGCTTCTGATGGCATTCTAGGAAGCTCCTCCAATTTCTGTGTGCCATCTTAGTGTGCCATCTTAGTGTGCCACACCCCCATATGCATGAAGTATGCACCTGTCTTGTATTGGAAAGCTCCATGTACGTTTTGACCTTCACTTGTGGCTTGTGCCGCTCCATTTTCCATGGTTTTTTCTTGGGTCCTCCAGTGTGTTTTCTGCAATTTTGCATGGTCTTACCTTCATTTTTGCATAGTCTTCCCCGGTTGAATGGTCGTGTGACCCCACCCCTTTGCAAGAAGTGTGCACCTGTTTTGACCTTCACTTTTGGCTCGTGCGGGCTCCATACTTTTTGGCTGTATAATATGTTTGGTCTTCCGTCATTAAGATGGACCTCATGAATAGCATTGTGCCATCTTTGGCCCCGCTGAACCCTGATGGCCACTTTGACCCCTGCGATTTTTTGAATCCAAAAACGACGGATGCCATCTTAGACCCACCTGTTTCGGTGATTTTCGGTGTGCCATCTTAGTGCAAATCACTATATCATAATTCTATATAATTTAATAATCCAATTTTGGTGCAGATAAGTTTGACCATACACTACATCTTTCTGAATATTTCTGAACCCTCTCCATGCGCTTCAAGGGTTTCGCACCTGTTTCTCCAACAGCTTGGTCATCAATTTGATCCCTTCAAATACAATACAGTATAATACAGTATATAATATTTACAGTATATGATTGATTGATGTATTTACCTGGGATGGATTGATGAGTGTCATCCGGTACATTTGTGTATTCATCAGCTATCAGCTCCCAGAGGATGTCTACAAGATGAACGACGTGAAGATCGGTTCGCTGGCGGCTGCCTTTCCACTCTCCGCCCCTCCGGCCATTTTGCTGGCGGGTGCGATGTTGCCCAAAGTGAGCCCGTGGCTTTGGCCCTGATCCACTTGGGGAATCTATTGGGAATATACCTGGGTCTGAAAATGGGGCGAAATCTGCTACTTAATCATCGCTTTCCCTCTTGAAATAGTCATTTGGGGCTGTAGCCTATTTTGAGGCACACCCATATGTTGTTTTTTGTTGTGTTTTGGCCCTTTGAAGCAAATCCAAGATGCGGGCAACATATAGTAAACACAAGAATTGAGGGTCTACTTGAGGGCCAGCCCAATGGATGAACATGTGAAAACTGGCGCCACACTAGGTTCATTTTTTAGCCGTATACATAAGTGAACATTCTAGCCAGCTACAGGTGGATGTGGAAATCGGTTCTGTTTGCAATTGAACGGTTCATTTCCATGCGGGAAAGCAATTGGGGTAAGTCGGCACTTTTTGCGTTTAGCTTGGGTTTTGCATGACAGCTTGAAAGTGGCACGTTTAAATCTTGCAGCAACTTCCATGGGTATACCAATGGAAACTATGGTATATAGATGCTGTCCTGACAGCCACTTCTGCCATGATTTTTCAAACTTATACATGTATTTGGTCATTCTTTCAAGGGGGCACATGCTGGTTGCTGCTTGTGGCTGCTGCTGGCTGCTGCTTGCTGCTTGCTGCTGCTTGCTGCTGCTTGCTGCTGCTTGCTGCTGCTTGCTGCAGCTTGCTGCTGCTTGCTGCTTGCTGCTGCTGCTTGCTGCTGCTTGCTGCTGCTTGCTACTGCTGCTACCTGTGAATCCGGAGTTCCAGTATGAATTAAAACACACTGCGCATGAGATTCTGGCAGGAGTAGTCTTGAGAAACGGAGTTCACATGCGGATTTGCTCAGGTGGTTTGGGCAGGTCTGAAGCATCAATAAAAGAGAAGTGGCTGTCCACTGAGAAATACAATCGTGCTTTGCGATATGTGAAGAAGTGAAAAGGATCCTGTAGCAGATTCTGGGAAGTGTGGTGCAGATTTAGATATCCAGTAGTAGCGATTCCATGCAGGAAAAGCCTATGAAGACATAGAATTAGCAGAATTATTCCATTAGCGTTCCATGCAGGAAAAGCCTATGAAGACATAGAATTAGCAGAAATATTCCATTAGCGTTCCAGTAGGAACTAACATCTCCAGTAACATTTTGATGTAGATATTTGGCCCCAGCGTTGAAGCGTTACCAATAAGATTTCTGATCCAGGTCCCGCCTTTTCTGACTTCGACGTAACCGGTGCGTTCCATGCAGTTGTACCAACCCTGTGGTGTTTAGTCCTGACTTCCACGGGTGCCTGTAATGGTTGATTCGTTTAGAAGTATATTAATTACCTCGGTGCGTCGTGCAATTAGTGATAAGTTCCTGCCAATTGGAGCCTCCCATTCACTGATGGTTATAACATGTTATAATATAGTAGTATATGATATAGCATATAATGATAGTATGTGATAATTTGGTGACCACCCAGCAAACAACTCATGGGGGCTATTCATCCATGGTTGACATCCTCCACATCGCTCTAAGGAGTGGCAAAGCAGCTAGTTTGCTGGTCGCCCAAAGTGCTTCGGCGATGGCATTTTTCTTGTTTCTAGGCAAAACATGACTTCAAACACAGGGGATGTCATCGTGAAATTTCTCAATTGGTTGAAGGGAACCATCAGAGAAAATGCATACATTGCATGGTGAAACCCATGGTTTGGAGTAAAAAATACGTCAAACAATTTCATGAGATTGTGGTTTTCCAGCATATGAAGACAGAGGATCTTATCTGGTGGCTTGTGGGGTCTCCACAATCGCTGACATACCCACAGGAAAAAACGGGACAAGAACACATTCCATGGTTCATCATGAATTCGCAGCATTTGGATATGAGACAAGTCACTGGGTGCCTCTAAAATGCGATGGTCAGTAGTAATCAGTAGTAACAGTAAAACGATGCACAAATCAGTGGGTCTTGAAGTTCCCCCAAAATGCCAAGAAACTTATCAAATTTGAACATGTTTCTCATCAACTGAGGCTATCTAAGCAACCTGCACCAGAGCTGCTGATGCCAGCTCTTGTAACCATCAGTGGAGGCAAGGGTGCATACAAAGGTCGATATGGCTTATGGAACATGAGACAGGAATTTGGGTTCGTATCAAGATACCGCCAAAATTATACCGAACTTGGGGTACAGTATTTGTTGAAAGTCGAATTTGATTCAACATCGAAAAATGTTATTTAGCCAATGCAAATGAGGATAAAGCCAACTTTTGCTCTATAATTGATAAAGACCTCAAAGAACCTGCCATTATTATTCAATGATGGGAAATGATGGTGAATACTTGGGAATATAAACCACATGCAAATGATGGCCTTCAATACATTACAATGTATATAGCTTTGCGATTGTGCTTCCAAAGTATCCAGACATGCAAGTGTTGGAACATGGCAGAACCCAACAAACTGATCACACTTGAACGGAGAATGGTTCGAAGTTGTCAATGAATGGTTTGAAGAAGCACCGACCTTTGGTTGGCTCTCGTTTTTTGTATGTCTGAAATCCCCATAGATGAACCTTCCCATTGGAGATGGCTCATGGGTTGAGGATACATTTTCTGCATCAAAAATCGCATCGTATGATGGCACGCTGGATCAACTCTCATGTCTGCAACACGGAGGCTGCCCCACCCCGCGATGTTTCCCAAATTTGAACCCAAACTACTCCATATGATAAGCATTTCTGGAAGAAAAAGACACAGGAATCTCAAGGGTACTCCCAGTCACGGTACCTCCCCAACAAATAAACCCGTGCGGCACCAAATGTTGGCTGTAGTGCTGCCCCTTTTCTATATCAGGTTCTGCTCCAGCTTTGTCATGTGTCCCTCCCGACTGGATCATGAGGCAGGCGAAGTGACTGTCAGAAATGTGGTCCAAACATTTTGTTGGTGGAATGAGGCCCAAAAAGCAGCCTTAAGACCATCAAACCAAATCCCACTTGGTTCTTTTTCCAAATGATTTAAGGTCCCCTCAGGACCCCCAACAGAAGTGTTTCGCAAGTCCCCTGTGCTGACATGCACGGAGGTCGACAGGCTGACATTGAAGTCTGACCAACGGTGTAAAGACCATCATTTATGACTATTGCCGGCCCATAAACCCTCACAACAAGGTATAGCTCACATGCACCATGGCTCAACAGAAGATTGATCCGAAATCGGATGGTTCTACAAGTCATAAACATGGATGCCATGAATTTCTGGGTCTGGGAACCCCGACCCTGTCCCCATCCCCACATATCCCTATACATGTTGCGACCAAGTTTGGTGACAGGTGGGGCGGCCCCCGTGCGGGGCTCTTTGCTGGCTTGCACGATGTGCCAGGAGGGGAACGGATGGCTGGTGATGGAAGGGTTGGGCCCGCAAGAAATTGTTAGGAGCAAGGAAGAACATGACTGTGACACTTGCGCAATTTACCAAGAAAAAATGTGGATACAACCACGCTGGGTTGGTATAGTTTGAAATCATGGTCAAATGGAGCAGAACTGGGGGTTGATGTGGTTTAAGCAACAACAGATGCAAATTCTGTAGCAATATCATAAAACTGGTTTATTGATCCTCAATTGGTCGTAAGCAGATAGTAAGCCTTTGGGGTTTCAATGCCATGTTCCGGTTTGCATGACTTGGCGCTGTGTGACTAGCGAATTTCGCTTCCGTGGTTTTGAGACAGGGTGAAGCTGAGTCTTGATAGCTTTCACGGCGCTTGTTCCAGCAGTTGCCTGACATGGCAGCAGCATCCGCCTCGCCTGTGCCGCCAGTTTCGCCCGACAATAAAATTTCCCTTGGGTGCAAACACCTCATGGAAGCCAGGATCCAGCTGCGC
This sequence comes from Cladocopium goreaui, assembly GCA_947184155.2. NCBI lineage: Eukaryota > Dinophyceae > Suessiales > Symbiodiniaceae > Cladocopium > Cladocopium goreaui. The sequence continues at coordinate 109,332 of CAMXCT020000357.1, read as the reverse complement.
AATTTTCTCATGGCGATCCTCAGTTTCCGTGTAGCATTGGAAGATCAATGTCTTGCGATGTGCGCTTTTTTGCCAGTGAGAGAGCTGCGAGCGTTCAGTGTTTTGACCAGTAGATTTCGCTCTGCAAGCACCCTTGCTTGGAGTGACGATATCCTGGAAAATGAGAGAGTGTTGCTGGCCATTGTTCAGAATGGCCAGCCTCAATTTCTCTCCAAGGCGATCAACGATTCAGGGATTGGTAGTGGTTCTCTGGGAAGGTTTCTCCTCCGAGCAACAGATGCAGGCGGACAATGTTTGTGTGACCACTGGTGGAAGCTGCTCGGAGATCTTCATGCAGTGATTCGCTCGGAAGATGCGCTCAGCCAGCCTGTCAGACATGCACCTGTTCCCGCGGTCCCTGTGTGCAACCCTTCACCAGTCATGATGGTGGCCGCCCAACCTTGGGAGCAGTCGTCATGCAGCCAGCTGAACATCCATAGACGCAAACACTGGCGCGCCCAGCCCTGGTGCTGATAGCTCCGCGATGAGTGCCGAGAGGTACCATTTCAAGGAGCTCGGCGCTGAAGGGCCTTGAAGGCTTTTGGATTGACCACAGTAGTTCGGTCTACACGGTAGAAGATAAGCAAAGCGCTGGCCTGCAAGTTGTCAGAAACAATGGGAAAGATTGCCGAAATTACAGACTGGGATGGGATGAGTAAACGTTTGTGTGGCCTTCTCACAATACGACTCAGTTGGCAGTTTGCGTCAACGCTACCACTACCAACGGGCGCTGTGCCTGCCCTGGCCGCATTAGTTTCACATGGCACGGATTCAACCAACAGTGAAAATGACCACGGATTTCTGCTGACTGCCGCTCCAATTTGACAACGTTCTGTTTTTCAAGGGAGACAGGGAGCAGATGAAGATAGTCTGGCCTGTTATGAGGGCAACTGGGGCTTTCTGAGGCACTTCCCAGCATCAGCTCTTAATCACGTTCGTGCAGAAGTAGCCCAGGATGGCCCATATGCAAATGCAACTTGGCAGGAGTGGCCGGAGTGGCAGGAATCTTTCTGGGTGGTGAAATTTGAAGTTGGCAATGCGCGTTACCATGTGGCGCAGTGCTGTGCCGCCTGCTAGTGGATGGCGCGGCTTTTGCTTGGAAGATGACATTATTCACATCATCCTGGTGGGCAATTACGACCAGAATATCGTTGAAATGCGCCAGGTGCAGCCTCGAGATTTGCTTGATGGGACAAGAAAGGCCACTGGTTGTGGAGAATACCGTGGGGAAGAATACCTACCACTGGTTTGAGTCAGAATTGGGACCAGAGAGATGAGGAGATAACATGAATTACGTTCGAATATATTCGAACCTCTTATTTGCACAGTCTCAGGAGAACAGTTCCCAGTGAAGAAAAAGAGCCGCCTGCGATTGCTACAATTACTCTGTGATCACGTATGCATTACTGGCCATTACAACGCCATCATACGTAGACAACTAACATCCGGCTGGTGGTTTCAAGTACCGTTTTCATATGTTTTCATTAGAGCTTATTCGGCATGATGATGATCCCTCATTAACTGTATTGTTCTCGAGGGAGGCTGAAAGCATCAATCAGATATCATATGGCTCTGTCCAAAACTGGGGCGCCCAAAAAAAAACCAATGGTTTATCAATGTTTATCATCACTTTCATCATTTTCACTGGGTATTTCAGCCATCTTGTGCTACATTTCCCCCGTTGGCAAACCACCACGCGGACCGCAGGAAATCTGCTGGCCATGTGGATCTACTCCAAAGTGCCGCAGCTGCTGCGGCGGGGCGGCTGGACCTTGGTCTTACGTTTCGCGGTTGGAAAGGTGGACCCATCAGATTCCTGAGAGCTGTGAACTTTATAAGCGGAACAAAACTGAAGTGGTAAAGATTGGGGATTTTTGATTGGGTGTAAGATGTTGAAAAAACAATAAACAACAATAAACAACATCATCATTGAATCATTCATCTTAAGTGGGATCCCTTACGTGTGCCAAGCATCTCGACGTCGCTTTGCACAGTTCATCTCGTGGGGGAAACATGATATCATGGCCTGGGGTGCCCATCCAGACTTATCACCACCATCCCAGCACGAAATCGGGGTTTAGTCTTAGACCTCTACATTCTGATGTCCAAAATATACGGGATTTATCCTTATTTACTTTTAAGCCGATGTAATCTCAGGATATTACTGGCATTTTTTTTGCCAAAAATCCCTCCAATATCAATAATTCTAAGATTGCATACCCTGCAAGTAATCCAACATAACTATAGACAACCGCCATTTTGAACAAGTCATCCACAATCATTTTCCACAACGATTAGAATCACCAGAGGGAAGCAACCCATTTGGTAGCCATTTCTCCGGTCCCAGGTCTGTACGGAGTGCAGGTGGCGCTGGGCGCTCTCTGCCTGGCACTCTTCCAGGCCATCGAAGCCGCAGAACCCACCAGGGACAGCCCCTTCGCCGCGTGAGAAAGTGAAGCGTTGTGGGTCATGGGGAGCTGGGAATGGAACGGCAAATGGTGAGGACATGTTAGGTGGGACTGAGGTGGATCATCCCCCAATGTTTCTCTGATTTGGATGGATTTGAGAATTGTGATACTTTGTAATTTGTGCTGAATGGAAGCGGGTTGACTTATTTGTCTAGAAAAGCTTGTCCCTTCCACCAAATTTGAAATTTTCCCATATATGGAGCCCAAAACTATGGGTTCTATGCGGATGTTTATTATCTTAACCCATCTATGAGATGCATTCGCCATTTTTGGCGAAAGAGCGGAGTTGTCCAGACACCTGCAATGTGAAATTCAGGGCGCTTGTGCACAGCGTGGATGAAACCAGGATATGCCAAATCGCGAGATTTTTCCTGACATTTTATAGGTTGAGTTCAAACATCGTTTTGTTGCATTCTTGGGCTGGATAAGCTGTCCTCATACTTCAAACATCTTCAAACTGTCCAGAAATGATCAATACATTGCATGTAGAATGCATAGAGAATATGGAACAAGTAGCAGACCCCCCCATCTTCGATACTGGAGAAAAAATACCCGGCACCTGTCATGTTCGGCATTGTTCCGCCCATGTTTGGCTCGACGAAATCAGCCTCCAAAACAGATGTTGGTCGCCTCATTTCGACTCCATGCTGGGAGACGATTGGTGTGTTTGTTGTTGCGCCAACCTGGCTGACATTCTTCTGCAGTGCCCTTCCAATCATCGGATCTATTGCGCTGGCTGTTTCGAACGACTGGTAGAGGACGCGCGCCGGGCGAGGCGAGAGCTAAAATGTGGCAAGTGCATGAGGGGTTTGAAGCTTGGATTCACTAGGTAATGTTTTGTTGGGTAGGATTGTTTGTTAACACTTGTTGTGGTATGTTTCGGTCATAAGCAGGAGAAGACCATACCCACCTTAGCATCAAGTTGTTTTGCTGGATATACGAGCTTAGCCATGGGGTTGGCTCACAAGGTCTTTTCTTTTTCCCAACTAGAAGTCCATCTATCATCATCTATCAGCTTTGGTTCCCCCGTCAAGTGAATTGGAAATCCATCATTCACCATTTGGGATGTATGGTGCCACTCAATTAGGATATCTGCTAAATCCATTGGTTTTCATTTTTCTGAGCTCTTTCAGCAACTATAGATTCGATATTTAATTATATATAATATATAATTATATATATTTTATATACATATGTTATATTATTGTTTTTCGCATTGGTTGGCTGGTTGATTGACAGAGGTGCAAAGCCCCATGGTTCACAACCCAGAACCTTCCAGGAAAGGCGGCAGATATTCCATGCCTATCAGTTGCGTTGAGGTGCAATTGGAAGCCACCCGGATTGCGGATGTCTATGCGGATGGAAAAGCCTACCCCTGGGAAGTTCTGCTGCTGGTTGATGGTTTCATCATGTTTTATCTTCATTTTTAGTCTCCAGTCCACAACAAAAATATTGACGATGGGCTTGTGGTTTCAAGCCATGTTCTTTCACTTTCCCAGTGGGTTCATCCAGTTGATTCCCCCAACATTTTCCAGTTGTTCATCCAATTGATGGCTACGGATCCCCCAATTTCCTAGTCACCACCAAGCTGCAGGCTGGATTTTGGCAGTCCCCAGGGCCCGGCAGACTTGGACACTATGAGAAGCGTACGGGAGGCCATGAGGAAATGCCAGGCATCGGGCTCTAGGACCAAACTGCGAGAGCAACTGCCAGAGATGGATGTTGAATACGCTTCTTGGTCTCAGAAGTAGATTTGTGTAGTTTGTCTCATACATAACTGGTTGGTGGTTTAGAACATTTTTTAGTTTTTCCATATATTGGGAATAATAATCCCAACTTACTAATATTTTTCAGAGGGGTTGAAACCACCAACCAGATAGTATTTATATATATATATATCAACTGATCATAAATATTAGTAATCCGGATTGACATGGTTTATTGATGACTTGTTTATTCTTTGACCACCAAATCGATTCGTGACCATCCTCGGTTGCGGTCACGCGATTTACTCAGTACCCCCCTACCTGTTACAAACGGGTTCTACTCTACCTTTTTGATTGGTAGACAACGCGCTGTTTTTGGAGGTATCTGTATAACCCATCCCAACATCCAGACCCGTTTCAAACTCATGGCTCCTCACATTCCTCACTGCAGGTTTTCTTAGAACTCATCAAGACAGTCAACTTGCATGAAGTGCTTCTGCATCTGGAGCCGCTGATGTGCAGAGCCATGCCCCTGGCTGAAGTGACAACCCTTGGGGTCGCAGGAGCCATTGCTGGTGCCTTCCTAGGACCAGCTGTGGCTGTGGTGGCCTGTCCCATATTGGCGGCTGCTGGAGGAATGCTGGGAGATGCCATGGTGAGAGGCAAGGGACGGGCCTATGCAATAGCGGCTTGGTGGCAACGGAGGATGGTTGGCTGAATCACCAACTGTTGTTCAGATACATTCAGATATCATATCATATCCAAGACTTGTTGCCCTTGAAATTATGGCAACTATGGCCTTTCCATGCCTTTCCTAGCCAAACTGAGATGGAGTATGCCCTTTGTATTTTTTGCCCTACCATTGGTTTCCCCGCAACACACTTTTCTCCTTTCCAAGAGTGTTAGCCCGTGGTTATCTCCATCGCTTCTTCCCACAGTCATAAAGCCAAATGGTCGGCAAAATGGAGGAGTCGGAAGTCTTCGTACCTATTTTTTCCAGAGGGGACAGTGGCAACAAGCAGGCCACCCTTCCATACATGGTAATATACCGTTTAGTATAGACTTACGTAGTATACATTTGTATAATATTATATATTTTAATATGTATGTAATATACACGATATTATACGATGCTGAGGCTGATGCTGGTGAATATTTCACCATCAGCCAAACCAAATTTGAGCCATGCTGCAGGTCGGCTGGCAGTGTCCCGAGCACACTGTGGTGAACGAATGCGCAGAGCGGCTGGGAATCAACCTCGATGTCGATGGCTTTATGGAGGCGGGGGAATCTTTGAGCTGGAGCATATTGAACCTGAGAATCTACAATAACTAAATTATATAGTTCATAATTATAATATACCTTCTGGTAGTTAAACCAAGCTAATTGTGGGAAATCACCATTTACAATCGGTAAATAAGAGTAAATCATCTATAAGTGGTGTGTTTTCCATAGCTATGTTAAATTACCTGAGGATATACTATAGTACTAGAAGATCCCAATGACTAACTTTACCTCTGGGTTAATTGTGAATCAAAGACTGCTATTGCTGTGGTGGGTAAACTGAGTCATTTGCCTTTCAGGGAATATGATATCCTGTTGGATCTAACCATTTTGGGATCCAATTGTTTGACTTGCAGCTGCCTTAAGTTTGGATGGCATTCCTGGGACAGTCAAGTTGAGCTTGGTCGGTGGTTTCCCACCCTTAAACGAAAATTACACCAGGTTTTGAATGGATGTTTAAGATTGTTTAAGTGGAGTGGACTTTGGTCGCATTAAGGGTGATGATCGGAACATAGTGAGATCCTACATATATATTGGTGTGATGCATGTGGAGTCAATCTGTTTATTCACTGATTATCCCATTTGCAGCTGCTACGGAACTCTGGTAGTTTTCGAGATTTTGCCATCCCATACCCCAAGGATCATTATCATCTGATCAATCAAACTGATATGACTTTCATGGGATGAATAGTGACACTACTGATCCCCAATCCACTTTTCGTGGTACTGCTGATCAATATTATCATACCAAATATATATATATCATACCAATTTACTGTATTACTTCTGCATCATATAGCCATATATACTATAGGAGGGATATCACTTGAACCGTTGACTCGATTCGGAGGCGCGTGAGAAGTTTCAGCAACGAGTCGTTTGGGAAGAGTTGGAGGATGCTGCCGAGACGAAGGAAAAGGGCCCTGAGATGAACTCGGTAAAGTCACTGGTTAGGTGTAGGTTGGTTGATTTTGTTTTAGCCATTGGTGTCACTATGATTCATGATGTACTTTTGCAATCTATTTCATACCCAGATAGAAGTCAGCTAAGATCTGTCAGGGAGGTGTGAATGATAGGCCCAAGATGTTTGGAGAATTTTGAGGAAATCCGTCATTGTCAGTATTCATCCATCCAGATTAGGTGATAATCTTACGCCATCAGATACCTCTGCAAACAGGATGCCTCGCAGCATGCAGCATACATTGCTGACTGGCAGCCAGTTCGCAACTTTTACGCTGCCACGTTGTGCGGCCCCTATTTGCGCCAGTCCAAAGGTTGTGGGGACGGCCCTGGAAGTCAGAAACTAAGCATTACTGTACAATTTTTGTTTTTTTTGATGAGTGGAGTTGAAACAACCAGCCCCGTAGTCAGGATGCTTGTGTGTTGGGATAGTGCTTTTGAATTTCAAGTGCTATTTGAATGCGTATACATTCCTCCATGATTCTATGTTTCATCATGACGAATCGCCAATGATTCATGCGAATCATTTTGGTATGTTTTCTGAGGGTTGGGGACGCATCAGTGAAAAGAAGGCTGGGAACACCACATGTTTGCCAAATCTATAGGTGTTCCGCGAAGAGTTTTCCCTCAAACCAATCTTGGGTGCCAGGAAAGAAGTAGGAATCTACATCAACGTCATGAAGGTCAGGGGAAGTCCGAACGAAGACTGGAAGTTGGCAAGATCATGGTTGCTGGATGGCAATGGATCAGTACACTTTTAAATGTAGGAAAATTGTCTCAGGATTGTCCTTTGCCAGGTTCAAATACCAGCAGGTGTCTTCATGATGGGAGAACCCTGAAATCCGCAAAAATGGTGCATTTGGAGCCTGGAAAGCACGACTCTCAAGTGGTCTTTGCCATACATAAACACATCATCACATCTCGTTTTTGTTGCTTCATCTCCCCATCATATCCTAATGTTTGGTGACTGGGTAGACCTTGGTTGGGTAGGTCAATAGGTCAAGGTTTGGCATCAAATGGATAATTGGAATTAAACCTTAAAACAACATTTTGTCACATGGCATCTAATATTTGCCATATTCGCACCATTCTTGAGCGCTTTTTTCAGTCTCCCGACTCGCCGACTTGCAAGGTTTGGAAGTGCGATGAACGCACCAGTGTCAGATGGAGACACGCAAAAGGTGGAGGTATATACCCTGTACCTGTGAAGATTGGCTCCATGGGCCCATTTGATTTGTTGTTTTTTGTCACAAAAGAAGCTCCATTCAAATGATGGGGATGATATGGGATGATGATTAATGATATGAAATTCATAGATGCCCGTGGGCAGTCAAACAAAACGAGTTCGGAAAAAAGCAAACATACGCATTAAGGATTTATGGCTCATGATTTCTGATCCGTGCGCTTTGGTTTGGCTGCCAGCCAGAAGAAAATCTGGCCAGAAACGGGGATTGGTGACAATCATTGATCCTGAAAGGTGTGAAATCTGCGACATCCAATTCTTCCATCCTGGCTCTTGAGAACTCAGGAACCAGGTCTATAGGAAGGTTCAAATGTGCATTCTGTCGCAGGCCTAGATTGGTTGAAATGTGCACATCAGCCAATGTTTCGATATGGGTCAATACCCTTTGGCGATGTTCATATCCAGCTATGTCAGATATTTTGATGTGAAAACCACGATACTAGACCGGGGTTTTGACTCATCGCCTAGTATGTTTCGCGACATGTTTCGATGCTATGGCGGCCAAAACAGTCATGGAAAGGAGCTCCAAGTGTCTAATCCAAATATGGCATGTCAACAGGCAACGTGGTATGGGGACATGGACGATGATGTTGCTCCAAGTTGGCCTTTTGTGCTTTTGTCGTGTTATTTTCGGATCATTGATTTTGATATTGTTTCAACATGCTGCTTGAGGATTTGGCGTGTTTTTGATACCCGTACCTATTGCATAAATAACTAAACACGTTTCCCTTTTTTGAAATGCATCCTTCTGATGCCTTCTGTTTTATTTTTCATGTTTTGTTTCTGTTATTTGAACAAGGTGCACCATTCACCGATTCGATTTGTATATTACTTATTCATGTGTCTAAGTCTAAGTCTGCAGTCCTCAGTCTCGGTCCTTCATTTTCTCATTTTTGCGGAAATCGTGGTGCTAGCTGCCATCCTGCGGTGGTGAGTTGTAGTCGCTTTGAGCCTCTTTGTTTTGCAATGTTTTGGCCAAGTCGTAGTTGGTAGTTTCTCAATGTCAAAAGAAATGACACTGGAAACTGTAGTTCATGAACGATGAACGGGATGCAAGATCAGGAAACCAAAACACTTTGCCGTGACCCCTGACCTTACCTTATTTTTGATGTTAGCGCCACTGAACCCAAAGCCAAACACCTGACCTGCTCTTTCAATTCCAGATGAGTAATTAGATAGTAAGGGGGGTAAAAGATGAGACCCCCAAATTGCCCAATTTGATAATTGTTACCGACTGCCCCAATAGATGCAACCAACAAGACCTTGCAGCCCATTAGTCTCCCAAAGAAATTACAGCCCAGCCATTCACGCCATGGGTGTCCCCGGCGGTCGCGCCGTATACTTGACTCCCTCGGCCATGGACTGAGTGATGGTATCGGATGGACGTGGCGGGAATTTTGGGTGGTATTGTCATTGTATTATTTTGTAGATTATATATTCATAAGATATGTTTCTTGTTTTTCTTGTTGCTCAAACGACCTGCAGAAAACCAGGGAATTTGAGCGTTGTTACTCAGGGAAAGATTAATAAAAGAAGCTCGCGGCCCTCCAATCTGGTTGGTGCTTTCAAGTCGTTTTATTTGCTTACTTTGTGGGACGATAAAAACTCATAATTTCCATAATCTCATAATAACTCATGTTCTGCGCTATTATTGGTTATATTCATGTCATTCAAATCCCATCAATATCCCACCAATATCCTATTACCATAATTTGGGATGATATGGTCCGAACTCACAAGCACTTTTTTGACTTCCAGGGCAGACCAGCCTGGCAGCCCCTGGACTCTCCACTATGGCAGGCGCGGGCGGTTTCGAGGGCCATGGGAATTAGAAACGGAAATGTCTTGGATATTTCATGATGACTCATGACATATCAGTCATATCCATCCAATGACTTTGGGAAATTGCATATTTCTTTTCTGGATTTGTTTCAAAGTTTCAACATGTTTCAACCAAAGACTTTGTAATTAATTATGGGGACTCAACAAGAATTCAGCAGAACTGGTCCACCAGAGATCAAGGTTCCAGTTTGCATTTTGATGCACCAGCAGAATATAGGAATCATCTCCATTGTTGACTACTGCAGTAATAACTTCGAATCCGATCTTTTTGGTGATTTTGCGGCCATGCATTCTTCATTGTATCTACATCACCTCTCGATTCTATCTCCATTATATCCCTGTTATATCCCATTTTTTCCATGTCCACACTATGTCCCCATAATATAATATATGCATATCTCTACACGATATCCCCCCCCTCATATCAGATCCGCCTGCGCTGCCCCTGAGGCCTTCCAAGATGAGGATCATGAGGTCAGCCGGTCAACCTGATTTTCATGGAATATGGGAACATGGTTATGCAGATGATTTGGAATGAGACATTCATGGGATAAAGTTATTAATGGGGATGTAAATAATTAGTTATGAATGGAGTGTTTGTGGCAGGTGCACCGCATTGCTGATGACCCCCACTTTGATGTATAGTATTGGGGAATATCACATTTTTTACGTGGATGTTAAATTAAAGATTGTGGACTTTACCCAAGCACTATTTTGAAAGCACTATTTTGATCATGTTTGATTTTGATCATGTTTGATAAATGTTCCAACTATGGCCATGAAACCGCTTTTATCGCGACCAGAGTGGCTGGGAGATTCAAGTAAGCCAAGTTCGAATGGCATAGTGGCATGAATCTGGACCAGTTCCCCACCACTGTGGATGCCAAAACAGTGGTGCAGTTTGGTTCAAGATAAATTCAAGGAACTGATACCTCGAAATCCTTTGAATGGTTTTCTTGCTGATAGATGCTTCAAATCCATGTGTCTCTGCCAAGCGGTTGGAGTGAGACATTTTCGCTCCCACAGTCAGCCAAAGTAGGAGGCTTAAGAGTTCTGGCGCAGAAATTATTTCAACGTGGCTTCTTGAGGCTTGTGAATGCAGATCATAGCGTGGTGGATCCTACATTGTCTCTGCAAGCTGCAGGACTTGAAGATGGAGACCACCTGACAGCTATTGTCATAGAGGCAAAGGCAGCAAAAACACACCGAGCTTTTGCGTTGTTTTGCTCTGGAGGTGACCAGGTTGTCACTTGGGGCGATCCAGATTATGGCGGCGACAGCTCTGAAATCCAAGATCAACTCAAGGGTGTCCAGCAGGTTCAAGCAACTGACAACGCATTTGCTGCGATCCTGGCGGATGGGTCGCTTGTGACTTGGGGCGATCCAGATTCTGGCGGTGACAGCTCTGAAGTCCAAGACCAACTCAAAGGTGTCCAGCAGGTTCAAGCAGCTGAGAGCGCATTTGCTGCGATCCTTGCGGATGGGTCAGTCGTGACTTGGGGCGATCCAGATAATGGCGGCGACAGCTCTGAAGTCCAAGATCAACTCAAGGGTGTCCAGCAGGTTCAAGCAACTGACAACGCATTTGCTGCGATCCTGGCGGATGGGTCGCTTGTGACTTGGGGCGATCCAGATTCTGGCGGTGACAGCTCTGAAGTCCAAGATCAACTCAAAGGTGTCCAGCAGGTTCAAGCAACTGACAACGCATTTGCTGCGATCCTAGCGGATGGGTCGCTTGTGACTTGGGGCGATCCAGATTATGGCGGTGACAGCTCTGAAGTCCAAGATCAGCTCAAGGGTGTCCAGCAGGTTCAAGCAGCTGAGAGCGCATTTGCTGCGATCCTTGCGGATGGGTCAGTCGTGACTTGGGGCGATCCAGATAATGGCGGCGACAGCTCTGAAGTCCAAGATCAACTCAAAGGTGTCCAGCAGGTTCAAGCAGCTGAGAGCGCATTTGCTGCGATCCTAGCGGATGGGTCAGTTGTGGCTTGGGGCCATCCAGATTACGGCGGCGACAGCTCTGAAGTCCAAGATCAACTCAAGGGTGTCCAGCAGGTTCAAGCAACTTACTGCGCATTTGCTGCGATCCTAGCGGATGGGTTTGTTGTGACTTGGGGCAATCCATTTTCTGGCGGTGACAGCTCTCACGTGGAGGATCAGCTGAAACGTGTCCAGCAGGTTCAAGCAACTGACTGCGCATTTGCTGCGCTCCTGGCGGATGGGTCGGTTGTGGCTTGGGGCAACCCAAATGAGGGTGGTGACAGTTTAGCAGTTGCCGATCAGTTTGGAGATCCGTAGCGAGGTTGGCGCAAAGTCGCCCTGCTGTCCGAATCCTATATTTTATATTTTTAGGACGTGCTAAAAAAATATGGGAGGGCAGCCGCGGAAGAAAAGAATCACAGAGATGTGGTTTTAACATTGCCTCTACTTTGCGCACGCCCCAATCCCTGCATCAACAGGCAGGATGAAATAGGAGCCCCAATTCGAACCAAAGCCCCCTCTTGGTCCCTAAAGTACTTAGCAGGTAATATGCATAGTGACTGAGTGGATGTCAGCAAAGTCATGTCTTCGACTTTGGCGACGATTTCACCCAGGTCGAGGGCAATACCATTCTATCCCCATTTCTGTTGGCCCACAGGAAGTTCAACCTTTTATAGGAGATAGCAACCGGAAATTCTGGGAGACATTATATGTTCGCATATTTTTACAATTGGTGCTGTGGGCAAAGTTGTTTTTAGGTGTCTGAAAGTAGGGCTTGTGGTCATTGTAACTATAAAGCAACAAAGATTTCACTCAGGTGCACCACCATCATTGAGGGTTGCTGACAACTTGTTTTAGGGTGCCGCCATGAGCGTAAAAGATGATTGATACCTGGAGAACCATCCCAGATCGCCCCAAATATTTCGAAATATCAGGTGGTTTCATCTAGCTAATTGAAGGCTTGGCAGGGCTTGGCCAACGCAGCGCTGCTTGGATTCAATGGGGTTCAGTGAATTCCACGGAGCTCTTGATGTGGGTCCAACGAAACCATCGAGTTTCAAGGGCCCAAAGTCAGGAAATCATCCGCAATCTGATCCGACCAACCCAATGTCCTCACACCAGTCAACTGCCATAGAACCCAGATCATCCAGATCCATGGCCAGATACTGCATATTTGCAATTATGTATTATATAACCATGATATAACCTACATTCAACAGAAACTTGAAATTTCACCCATTCATGTAAGCAGGCAAATATACCAGCCACGTGGTAAGGGTCACAAATTGGTGAAGGCACTTGGTACAGATTTCCTGCCACTCCTTTGGCTGCGGCGCAGGCGGCATGGGAGGAGTTTGGCCCAGGCACGATGCGAGCGGGACCTCTCAATTCTGCCTCGGGCCTTTCAAACAATGGGGCAATGTGGCTTTCCTAGTGGCGTTTCTTAGATTTATGCGTATATAGTGTATATTATATCTGTATAGATTTTAGATTCTTTAGGGGGATTGGGTGACAAACTAAGATTTCTCAAATGGATGGGTGGGGGGGATCGGGAATGATGCTCCTAATTTCATGTGAGCAGCTTGGTATGAGGTCTTGGTCCAATAGCCATTTGTTTTCTGTTTAATGGAGGGATTGTGTTGGGTGACCTTGCTACTTGGGTGTAATTGATCAGGAGCAAATGGACAAGAAACAGGAGGAGTATATTTGACCAATGGAACTGGCTTAACTAAGGCGATTTGAAATCATTGGAACCTACACATATTTTGTCCAACCAATCAACCATAGGGAATATCGCCACCAAAAAAGTATAGAGAATGCATAGAGAATATCAATTGATTTACAGTAGAAAATGGGTAGAGATGGGTTGTTTATGATTTCTTCGCTTGTTTGATGGTGTTTATGATTTCTTCCTTGGCCCATCGCTGCCATCGCCGATGCTAGGGCCTTCCAATCCACTCTTGGGGTCCGATGGCTTCACACGCCTGCGAACACCAGTGTGACTTCTCAGCGGACTGCAGGGCAGGGGTCCTTGTCGGGCGAACGCCTTAAATGAGGTTGCATCAAGGGAACATGTTTTTTCCAAAGACTTAAAGCAATGAAACATGGCCCAGAATTGGGTCCGAGAATCTTGGAAACACAGGCTCCTCAGCCACCAAAACGGATCAGACTGTGGGGAAAAGTTTCAAAAACTCGTTCCCCGCCTGCAGAATGGGTCAAAACATTGGGAAATGGTAAAGAAGCTGATACATTATTGTTTTGTGATGATTTTCAGCCATAACATGAATCTCAAAAACGAGAAATGTTACAGTCTTTCCACCTGCCCTAGGCGTTGAGCTCCCGGCCCCGCAGCGCGGGCAGCACCATGGCCTCCCTGGAAGCCGCCAGGGCAGCGGGTGAGGTGGGCAACCGCAAGAGTTGGGGTTGAGTTTTTATATATGTTGTCCTTTTTTCCCCACTTTTTTTTTTTTTAAATGGTGATATATAAATATATATATATATTATTATGGTGATGGTGATTGTGGAGTTGCTGCCTTGTTTTGTTGTTTTTCCAGTGTTATTTCCCAATGTTGTTTTACTTAGATTTAGATGTTAGTGTTTGAGCTTTCTACACTGGGGGATGTACAATAGATGAACTGGGTGAAACAGGGTTGATGGTGGCTGCCTAGAAGCTATGCTGAATCACAAGGGAGGATCATGGAGGCTACAAGCAGATAGGCTATCAACGGCCATTATAAGTTATAGGTCCAGAATGATCCAGATTAAAGCCCCATTGGAGCCATGGATTCAATGGATCGGGTGGCTTGATTCCCGAACAGCCTAACAGAATTTGTCAAGCAAAGTTCACCCGGCCACAGTTTTGATGCTTCCCAAAACGCCGTGAATATAGCTATAAATGTTACAAAGGCATATTTAATATGGTTTACTACTTGTTTTCCCACAGCACCGTGCGTAGGTGCTTTGTCTCTTTATTTGGGTGTTTGATATTTGACTTGCCGCAGGCTGCGAGAGCTGCTGCTGATGCCACTCAGCGAAGTTTGTGCCAATGGTACGATGAGTTGGTCGGTCAAAGGGTTACTCTTGCTGGCAACTGGTGATGGCCAACTGGATTGAAGGCCTTATTTGTAGAAACTTAGGAAGAATGAACGATTTTCCTTCCGAAGATGACCAATCAACATGCCACTTTATACATAATTGCTCAGGAGAACTATTGACACTTTTGACTTTTCTTATCAACACCCTCCAACCAAAATAGAGACGTAAACATGGATGAGTTTGAAGTTGTCGTGGCAATTTGCTTCAACTATGTCTGCTTTGCGTCATGGAAAGAGTTTGAAGTTTCTAGTTATTCCTGTGTGACCCGAAGCTGGCACCTTGCCATGATCCTGCTTGAACATGGATTTGTCCCCCCAAACATGGAGTAAAAAACAATAATTATATTCATTACATCATCATTATATCATCATTATGTCCTCCCCAAATCTCCCAAATTCACTGTTTGATCATCATCTTCCCCATCACTTGGCGGGGTGCCCAGATTTTCTGACCTCTCTGAGGCGGCCTTGGCTGCGGCCCAACTCATTGTTCAGGACCCAAGAGCTGGTCACGGAGAAACGAAGAATCCTCCTGGAACTCGCAATGATATCCAGTTTTGTTTGAAGATGTTTGAAGATGTTTGAAGTTGGAAGAGTTATGAAGAGTTATTTTGGGCTATCAATTCGACTGTGACATACTGCGACCTAGAGATGCTGAAACGCAGAAAAGACCCCTTGGAAACGACCATGCAACACCCAGAAATAGAAACACAGCAATACACCAGAAAGAAATAATGAAACACCCACGAATACGATGAACGACCCAAAACGTGATTTTGGATGATTTTGGAAGATAATATTTTTTTCTTGTTGGACATTGCCTTTTGCAAGGTGCCTGATGTTTTTTTAGATTGCGAATGTGTAACTCCAAAATCCCATGGGCCATCATGGGTCATTGGTTTCTCTCTAAACTTCTTGGGTTTTGAAATGGAAATTGTCTTATTTTGGATTATTTTGGGGTACCGCCACTTTAGGAAACCTCCATAAACTATATATACTATACATATATCAATTTGGGTCATTTTGGGCTCCACTGCTGCCGTCAGGACATGCCTGGACAGCCGGAGCCAGCTCAGCCAAGGCACGGCTTGAGCCGTCTCAAACATCCCAAATGATCCCAATTATGTGGTAATGCCCTACTAAACCATGGTTTAGTTTTGGGGATATTAATATGAACGGGGCATGGGATTACCAGAGTTATTGCTTATAGATCCCCAGATGATGTTTAATTCACATGTTTTGGCCCCGATCAGGTCGCGGACTCCCTCGCCCAAAGATGTGCCGTGCAGCGAGGTCAGAGAAGGCCCAGGCTCCAAGATTTGAAAGTTGAGTTGATCTGAACTTGCGAAAGAAGATACTAATAATATGATAATATGGTACTAATATATGAATATAGAATATGATATGATACTAATTTAGTATGATATATACTAGATAATTACTAATTAAGGGGCTACGCCCCCTGCCGCCGACCCCTGGGAGAGAGTGAGTTTGGAACCCTTCGTGTGCCTGCAGTGAACATCTTCCACAGTGATGGCGGCCGATGCTCAGTCAAAGTCGCACTTAGATCGTTGATGGCCCAAGCTTGCAGGAGTAGACGTCGCCAGCATGGCCTCCAGACATTCATGGAATTTGAACGGAATCAGAAGATCAGCAATTCGAAAGATGAACATTCAAAGAGCACAGGGCAATCGAAATCATAGAAACTCTCAATGCATTTGTACACTAGACACAAGCACCATATCAAAGAAACCATCTGATCATCCTACTTGTAGAGTCATCCCCAGTGTCATTACCCTAGGTAGCACATCGATAGGGTCGTTACATCATGGTGTAATTATACATCTTCAAACATCTTCAAACTAGCAAGCCTATGCGAGATAGATGCAATATAGATGCAAGATAGTAGATCGAGATGCACGTTGCCGTCGAACATGCCTGTCCTTGGCCCGGTCCGTTGTGATGATGGACTTTTAGGTCTGAGATGTCTTTTAGGGCCAAGGGGAAATCCATTTACCGTCTACGTCGCCATTACCCGCGTGCAAGGCCGTGAGAAGCTCCTGATCTTTCGACCTTTTGACGCCGCTCCATTCCAGAAAGGTATTGGTTTAGGGCGGGACCTGCTGCTCCGACATCTTCGCAGGGAACCGATCAATTGGCAGGACTTGCTGGCCAAATATTGTGAAGAACGCGCGTGTTCAACGTGCGCAGAGCGCAAGCCATCTACAGCTTTCACCTGTGGCCAGTGGAAGCGCGACGACAAAGATCGCGTTTGTCGCGAATGCACAAAGCATTACGCAGATGCCGGGACGCCATGGCAATGCAACGTCTGCAAGCTGTGGCATGTCGAGGCCAATTTTCCAGAAAGGCATCGCCAACGGCAATGTAGTTTTTTCCGTGTGTGTTTGACATGCGAAGTCAAGAAACCATGTTTCAAATGTGGGGTTCCCAAGCCAGAGAAAGACTATGGCCCTGCCGCCTGGAAAGCTCGCCATGCTGACCGATGCTGTTGCCGCGACCGCGTCCTGAAGCTGCGGGGGTATTGGTCTTGCGCCGAATGTTTAGAGCGAAAACCACACGCAGAGTTTACTGCTTGGAAAGAAAACTGTGATTACCGTCAAAATGGCACGCAACTTTGTAACACGTGCATCAGCTTAGCCTTGGTGTGTCAAATTGCCCGTCGGGCGAACCAACGGGTGACACCGCTGCGGCAACGGGTTCAGCGCCAACGCCACCAAGCCATATTGGAGGAAGTCCGCAAAGAGATCCAACAAAAAACTGCCGAACGAACCAGTCATGCGTGGCCGACGGCTACAGGCAGCGCTAGTTCGACAGGGGTACTTGAAGTAGAGATGCAAAGCGCACAGGATGAACGGAACAGCGCCAAGTCCAGCCAGGACGGCCAAGCTGCCGCACGTGTCTACACGTACGCATGTCCTTCGTGCCAGCAATGTGTGCAAAGCAGCGTCTTCACAGGGAAGGTCAACACACGGGGGCACTGTGGCCGTCAGTTTCGCGTGGCTGCAGGACGTGTTGGCACTCGCTATACGCACGCATGTCCCACGTGCAGCACCAAGGTGGAATCCAAGCAACCCCACGGACGCATTCAAGCACAGCATACGAATGCGCGCGGTCGCACATGCAAGACTACCGAGTGGCTGGTGGCCGCACCAAACGAACTAGGTCGTCAAGAAAAGTAGCTGTTGGGTCCCAACAGCGCTTAAACTAGCCTTTGAAGCCTGCAGCTGCCAGCTTTGGCGGCCGCTTCCGAAACGGGAAAGCACCATTTCCGAAGCCCCGGTGCCACTGCCTAACGTCGCTTTCTGAGCCTGCAGCTGACTGCTTTGGCGGCCGCTTCCGAAACAGGAAAACACCATGGCATGCCGCTCCCAACGGCGCTTCCGAGGCCCCGGTGCCAGTGCCTAACGTCACTTTCTGAACCGACTAGAAAACTAGCCTTTGAAGCCTGCAGCTGCCAGCTTTGGCGGCCGCTTCCGAAACAGGAAAACACCATGGCATGCCGGTCCCAACGGCGCTTCCGAGGCCCCGGTGCCAGTGCCTAACGTCACTTTCTGAACCGACTAGAAATTAGCTCCAAGCTAGCCCAGAGAGCCAAACGTCACTTTCTGAACCGACTAGAAGTGAAGGACGGATCTTCTTTTTCTTCGTCTTCTTCGTTTTCTTGTTCTTCTTGTGGCTTCTTTCTGAACCGACTAGAAAACTAGCCTTTGAAGCCTGCAGCTGCCAGCTTTGGCGGCCGCTTCCGAAACAGGAAAACACCATGGCATGCCGGTCCCAACTGCGCTTCCGAGGCCCCGGTGCCAGTGCCTAACGTCACTTTCTGAACCGACTAGAAAACTAGCCTTTGAAGCCTGCAGCTGCCAGCTTTGGCGGCCGCTGGAAAACACCATGGCACGCCGGTCCCAACGGCGCTTCCGAGGCCCCGGTGCCAGTGCCTAACGTCACTTTCTGAACCGACTCGAAAACTAGCCTTTGAAGCCTGCAGCTGCCAGCTTTCGCGGCCGCTTCCGAAACGGGAAAACGCCATGGCATGCCGGTCCCAACGGCGCTTCCGAGGCCCCGGTGCCAGTGCCTAACGTCGCTTTCTGAGCCTGCTAGAAAACTAGCCTTTGAAGCCTGCAGCTGCCAGCTTTGGCGGCCGCTTCCGAAACAGGAAAACACCATGGCATGCCGGTCCCAACGGCGCTTCCGAGGCCCCGGTGCCAGTGCCTAACGTCACTTTCTGAACCGACTAGAAAACTAGCCTTTGAAGCCTGCAGCTGCCAGCTTTGGCGGCCGCTTCCGAAACAGGAAAACACCATGGCATGCCGGTCCCAACGGCGCTTCCGAGGCCCCGGTGCCAGTGCCTAACGTCACTTTCTGAACCGACTAGAAATTAGCTCCAAGCTAGCCCAGAGAGCCAAACGTCACTTTCTGAACCGACTAGAAGTGAAGGACGGATCTTCTTCTTCTTCGTCTTCTTCGTTTTCTTGTTCTTCTTGTTGCTTCCTGGCTTCTTGTTTCTTGCTTCTTGCTTCTTGTTTCTTGTTTCTTGCTTCTTGCCCTTGCTGCTTGTAATGACTTCTTGCCACGGCCCCCAGTGCCTAACGTTGCATTCTGAACCTACAAGAAAACTAGCTGTCTTCCAGCCGCCAAGCTTCACAAACGGCACCTTCGCCACACCAAAACAGCAGGGCCCTGAGGGACGGACCGGGCCTGCGGGCCACGGCCCCCAGTGCCTAACGTCACTTTCTGAACTTACAAGAAAACTATAGCTGTCTGACCCAAAACGGCGCCTGCGCCACAGCCAAACAGCAAGGCGCTGAGGGACGGACCGGGCCTGCGGGCCACGGCCCCTTCCGAGGCCCCGGTGCCAGTGCCTAACGTCGCTTTCTGAGCCCGCTAGAAAACTAGCCTTTGAAGCCTGCAGCTGCCAGCTTTGGCGGCCGCTTCCGAAACAGGAAAACACCATGGCATGCCGGTCCCAACGGCGCTTCCGAGGCCCCGGTGCCAGTGCCTAACGTCACTTTCTGAACCGACTAGAAAACTAGCCTTTGAAGCCTGCAGCTGCCAGCTTTGGCGGCCGCTTCCGAAACAGGAAAACACCATGGCATGCCGGTCCCAACGGCGCTTCCGAGGCCCCGGTGCCAGTGCCTAACGTCACTTTCTGAACCGACTAGAAAACTAGCCTCCAAGCTAGCCCAGAGAGCCAAACGTCACTTTCTGAACCGACTAGAAGTGAAGGACGGATCTTCTTCTTCTTCGTCTTCTTCGTTTTCTTGTTCTTCTTGTTGCTTCCTGGCTTCTTGTTTCTTGCTTCTTGCTTCTTGTTTCTTGTTTCTTGCTTCTTGCTTCTTGCCCTTGCTGCTTGTAATGACTTCTTGCCACGGCCCCCAGTGCCTAACGTTGCTTTCTGAACCTACAAGAAAACTAGCTGTCTTCCAGCCGCCAAGCCTCACAAACGGCACCTTCGCCACACCAAAACAGCAGGGCCCTGAGGGACGGACCGGGCCTGCGGGCCACGGCCCCCAGTGCCTAACGTCACTTTCTGAACTTACAAGAAAACTATAGCTGTCTGACCCAAAACGGCGCCTGCGCCACAGCCAAACAGCAAGGCGCTGAGGGACGGACCGGGCCTGCGGGCCACGGCCCCTTCCGAGGCCCCGGTGCCAGTGCCTAACGTCGCTTTCTGAGCCCGCTAGAAAACTAGCCTTTGAAGCCTGCAGCTGCCAGCTTTGGCGGCCGCTTCCGAAACAGGAAAACACCATGGCATGCCGGTCCCAACGGCGCTTCCGAGGCCCCGGTGCCAGTGCCTAACGTCACTTTCTGAACCGACTAGAAAACTAGCCTTTGAAGCCTGCAGCTGCCAGCTTTGGCGGCCGCTTCCGAAACAGGAAAACACCATGGCATGCCGGTCCCAACGGCGCTTCCGAGGCCCCGGTGCCAGTGCCTAACGTCACTTTCTGAACCGACTAGAAAACTAGCCTTTGAAGCCTGCAGCTGCCAGCTTTGGCGGCCGCTTCCGAAACAGGAAAACACCATGGCATGCCGGTCCCAACGGCGCTTCCGAGGCCCCGGTGCCAGTGCCTAACGTCACTTTCTGAACCGACTAGAAAACTAGCCTTTGAAGCCTGCAGCTGCCAGCTTTGGCGGCCGCTTCCGAAACAGGAAAACACCATGGCATGCCGGTCCCAACGGCGCTTCCGAGGCCCCGGTGCCAGTGCCTAACGTCACTTTCTGAACCGACTAGAAACTAGCTCCAAGCTAGCCCAGAGAGCCAAACGTCACTTTCTGAACCGACTAGAAGTGAAGGACGGATCTTCTTCTTCTTCGTCTTCTTCGTTTTCTTGTTCTTCTTGTTGCTTCCTGGCTTCTTGTTTCTTGCTTCTTGTTTCTTGTTTCTTGCTTCTTGCTTCTTGCCCTTGCTGCTTGTAATGACTTCTTGGCCCTTGCTGCTGGTAATTCCTCCTCTGACGCGCTCCCCCTGCTGCAAGCGATTCGTTTGCGTGCGGGAAATTTTTCCGTGTCGCTGGCGGCAGTGTCACCGGCCGCATTCACAAACACGCATGCCCAACCTGCGGGGCAAGCGTTTATTCAGAAAAGGCCGACGGACGAATCCAAATCAAGCACAAAAACAGTGCCGGACGCACATGCCGCCGGGACAAGTGGACCGTGACGGCACCACTGCACAAATGACACGGCTAGCTTCCGACCCGCAGCCCCTACTGCCAAACGTTGCTTTCTGAACTGCCTAGAAACTAGCTACAAACTTGGACTTTACCCGCCCTTCTGCCCTGCCACCTGCCAGCTTGCTAGTGTCCTCTTGCAGCTGACTTTCGTCCTGCCCGACTGCGGTGAGAGGACCCTGTCGCAGCCAAACGTGGACTTTGCCCGCCCTTCGGCCAACTGCCAGCTTGCCCGTGTCCTCTCGAAGGACCGCACCAAAACACCATGACAGCGAAGGAGGGATCGGGCCCGCGGGCGGCGGCCCATGGTGCCAAACGTTGCTTCTTGAACTCCCTAGAAACTAGCTCCAAACTTGGACTTTGCCCGCCCTTCATCGGCCACCTGCCAGCTTGCCCGTGCTCTCTTGGACGACCGTGTCGCAGCACCAAAACACCATGGCAGCGAAGGACGGATCGGGCCCGCGGTCGGCAGCCCATGGTTCCAAACGTTGCTTTCGGAACTCCCTAGAAACTAGCTCCAAACTTGGACTTTGCCCGCCCTTCATCAGCCACCTGCCAGCTTGCTTGTGTTCTTTTGCCGGACCCTGTCGCAGCACCAAAACACCATGGCAGCGAAGGACGGATCGGCCCAGAGTGCCAAACGTTACTTTCTGTCGCTCGTTTACTCTTGCTTCTGCATTCTTGCTTCTAACTTCTTGTTTCGTGCTTCTTTCGCTTGCTACGTTCGCTGAGACTGCCCCTCCTTTCTCGCTTCCTTTTTTGGGCTTCTTACTCTGCACCTGGCTTCCCTTTCTGTCCCCCCCTCGCTTGCCCCTCACTTGCACTGCGCAACACTTGTTGCTTGTAATCTCTTCTCTGACGCGCTCCCCCTGCTGTCGGCAGGGGTCGGCGATAGGCTGAGGGGCTTGTATTCGAAGTAAATTATCATTCAAAACTTGCTCAGCCCAGATTAAGGTTTGAAGGCTGACCTCTTGCAACCAGGATTGTCTTCTTGCACAACTCGCATATTCACTTTTGACATCCGGTGATTCTGTGGCCTCAACAGTGTAGGACTCCGATAGTCATGAATCAATGCTTCCGGAGCAATGGGAGAGCAGGCCGTTATGCATCAAAACAAAGGGGAAAGACCCTTTCCATTTGACTTGATGTTGGCACATGTTGGCGCAACATGCATTCTTTGGAGGTTAGCGCACACAATGACACTGCGGACGGTACAAAATACGATGACGCTTGGCATGCAATCAGTACTGGTTGGAGTGTGAGACAGATTTGTCTTGCCATCTGTGTCGTGCTCTAAGGAGACATGCACATCAGCTGCTGCAACTGTTGACAAAGAGATACGGCTCCAGCAGCGCGTTGCACATCTCTTGCTGGGAGGTGCAGTGCCGCATGTGCCAAATGTAGTGCCGTTTGTAGTCGATTTTCCAACTATCTCAATAATTTTCAATGTATTTTAATGCATATGTATATACACGTACATGTACAATATATATATATATATCGATATATATACATATAGATATAATGAACATATATAATACTAATACTAATAATAATAATGATAACAATGATAATAATAATAAATATATAATATAATATACTATAATATAATACAATATAGCATAATATACTATAATATAATACAATATAACATCATATAATACGATATATATACATATATATATAGAATATAATATAATATGATATAATATAATATAATATAATATAATATAATATAATATATGTAATACACACAATATATATATATAAGAACATTTTTTTAATATTATCTTGCTCTTGCTCCTGGCCCTTCTTGCCCTCCCTTCTTGCTTTTGCTGCCTGATGGCCACGCCTCGAAACGTTTAGGTGCGAAGGCTCGAAAAAAGCGTCTTCGCCACACCCAAACAGCATGGCAGTGCAGGGCGGAACGGGCCTCCGGGCGACGGCCTGTAGTGCCTAACGTCGCTCTCTGAAGATTATGAATATTATGCCTATTATGTATATTATGTATATGCTTTCAGGTCCTGTTTCTCTTTCTTTCAGGTCCTTGGCTTTTGTGCTCTCAGGTGTTTCTGTCCCCTTATTCGTCTTGTGCCCTTCCTTTGTGATCTCACATCAGGTGCTTGGGTCTTGTGCTGTTCGTGGCTTTTCCGTCTGGCGGCTGTGGCGTTCCGGCCGTGATTCAGGGCGGCGTTGGCTCCTTGCGTTCGCGCCCTTGTGTCTTGCTGTTCAGTTCAGGCTCCCCCGCTGTATCTCCGTGGCGATCTGCCTTCGTCCTTGCCATGGCGCTCCGCGCTGACTCACCTTACGTTGTGATTCCTGTGCTGGACCCATTCTTATGGCATTGGTTTGTGTGGCAGGCATGGATGCCATTTCATTTCGCAATGGCCCTGCATCAGTGCATGCCATGCCCATGTTGTGGATTTCTCGGCAGTGACCGCCCGCAGGCAGGGCACGGGTCTTGTGACGTTCCTGCGGATGGCCCGCGCGTGGAGATTTGTCTGGCTCGTCACCTGCCCTTTTCAGATCAGATATCGCAATCTGCTTCGAGCTCGTCTAGAAAACCTCATGTTCGCACAACAAAGCGGACTCCTTCCCGTGCCCGGGTGGTGGAGGTGCGCACCAAGGAAAGGGGCTTTGATGATGAGTTGCTGGAACACGCTATGAAGATGTTTGCGCAACAGGCAGGCTTGGAAGATTTGCAGGTTGATTGGAATTCTTCCGGCCTGGGAGCTGTGAAGCATGACGTTTGCGACCACAATCTTGCCCTGCCACAGGTCCAAAAGTCGGCATATGCTACTGGTGAACAAGTTGTTCTGAAAGGCCTCAAGACGGCCGGTATGAACGGGCAAACCGGTACAGTAACCATGTGCCTTCGTTCTGGCCGTTACGGTGTGCTTTTGTCGAATGGTGGTCAGGTTGCAATCCCCCCTTGCAACCTCGATGTCCTACCTGACAGCCAAGGCATTGCAATGGCAGACAAGTCAAATGAATGCATTCGCGTTGGTGACCAAGTGCTGCTGACCGGCCTCTCTGATGACAGCTTGAACGGCGTCAAAGGCATCGTTATCCCCAGCCGCACTGCCAATGACAGGTACGGAGTCCGTGTGCAAATGATCGATGTGTTGCAATTCGTGGTTCGAACCTGATCAAGCTGGAGAGCCACTGATGTTGGAAAGGCCACCTCGTTGCGCTGGTCCAACGCAACCGCCGTTGGCCAGTAAATTCGTATATTGATTGCATTTGCTGGGTTTTGCCTTCGTGAGGCACGGCCCGCTCTTCATTTTTCACTTTTGATGGTTTGCATTCTCTGGCACGCCCCTACTCGCTGCCAGCAATTTGCGCCGATTTGCTAGGTATTCTGGTCGCATCTGCTGTCTGGACCCTTGGGCCTTGCAGGAACTTGCGACCCAATTCGCTTTTCCCCGACGCGGGCAGCTGCATTTAATTAATTTGCGGAAAAGGTCCGTACGCTCACGAAATACTCGTCGGCGTGCGCACCGGTCTCACACGTTCGCGTGACTTGAGACGAATGTCCGAGAGTGTATATTATGTATATTATGTATATTATGTATATTATGTATATTATGTATATTATTGCTTCTATTGTGTATGTATGTGCATATTTGTATATTATCATATACGATCACAATTCATTTTAGCAGTCGAATGGTTGCGATTAGCTGTCGAGCGCTCTTGCAGGGAGCATTGGAGAAGGTGGCCGCAGCCACAGGTGGATCCAAAGCGCTAACCTCAGAGCCCCAGTACCTCCTGAGATTTTCTAAGTGACAAGTGCTGAGATTGGTGAGATTCCAAAGTTTGGCTTGTCTTGATTTTGAAATCGATTGCTTATTTTGCACCACTGCTGAATTTTGTTGATTTTTCTTTTGCAAGTAAGGCCATGGTCCAAAAATGTCATTCGCGGCAACGCGAACTTGCTCCGCTACACATCTCTGCGCCTGGCTGAGTATCTCTAAAGCATCGTTGAAGCATTGACGTGTGATGTGCTCTGAGTGTTGAGTTTTGATGTGTTCGGTAGGGCCGATGCCAGGCTCTTTGTGGTCATGCTAGCGTTGTTGAGTACTTGCTGCAGCTAAACGCGTCTCCAGATTTGGCAGGAAGTTGGGGGGCCTCACAAGACATGCGCAACTCTCGAACAGTCGTTGTGTGTCGTTGTGTGTCGTTGTACAGCTTATATCGCTGTATATAGTGAGACAATGCAGGCAGACATTCTCTGTCGGATCCCAACTTGTCCGTAAACGCATGGAGATCCGTTGTCGTTGTTTATGAGAATGATCTTGATTTTGGATATTGATTTCAGATGGCAAGGAGTCTACAACTACCGAGCGCTGCTGAGCTGCAGTATCTGGAATTTAGTTGAGGCAAAAAAATCAGGAACCCCTCTGTGATGGTACTCGTAGAAATATGTCAATGTAGAACCAGGGTTCCCTGTAGAATTTCCCTTAAAGCAACCCACAAGTTGAGAAGTTCTCTCTACAAAGCAATCTTGATACCCCATTCAATTGGTGTCTCATTGTGTGTGTGAAGTTGTGCTTGCTGAAAAACCAATCACGCTCACTTACTTGCACTCAGTTCAGAAAGCGGCAAATCACCCGCCTTGCATTTCACCGGTTCCACGTGCCCAAAGTATATAAATTCTTTGGAATCCTTTTCTGAATGAAACATTTGAGTGGATTTTCAAAGATTGTTGCGAGGTTGCACATTGCAGCTTCCTCAAGTGTGCACATCTCCCAGCTTCTGCTCCTTGTATGCATTGAAACTGAATCAACAACGTTATGTACCTTCGTAGGGACAGTGCTGTGTCAGTAATATCCATAGGCATGGCTTGTGGGATGATTCAGTGTTCCAGAAGCCTTGAGACCCTGACCCCTACAGTCTCTACAGTCCCTAGCGCTTCATTGCCCTCTTTTTGGCATGCCACAGCTGCCTCAAAGTTTTGGATCTTTGACCACTTTGTCACAAGCCTTCGCTTAAGGTTGAACGCACAAGCAAGTCCAACGGTTCTAACAGCTTCCTGGTTGCACTGCAGTCAAGATGTCACAAAAATTCAGCCTGAAGCAAGCCTTGGAATGTGGTTGTGAAAATTGCACTGTTCTCGGCTTTGCACACCAAACATATATTTTTTTGCACATTTCTTTATGCCAAAGGATGAAGCCGACACTCCACTACACCTGGCTTGCTGCTACCAACAATTGCCGACCATAGAGCTCTTGCTTCAGGTGGGATGAGATCAAAGAAAAAATTCACTGAAAATGGGGCTTGCCATATTTCGACATAGCTTGATAGTGCAGGCAGCAGCTGATCCTTCCGCCGCCAACAACTTTGGGGTTCGCTTCCGAGAGCTTCTGAATGGATCTAAACGCCTAAACCTAAACGTACCAGTCAAATGCTACAGTGCCCAAGGTTAACGCACACGCACACACACACACATTGCTAGTTGAAGAGATGAGGGGAGAGGATGGGACCACAGACAAAGAGACCTTCAAAGGGACCTTCCACAGTGTCGCCCTGGATGCTGCAGGTTACTCCTTTGCACGTTGCTGCTGCAACGGCAGCTTTGGAGGGAAGTGATGTCCGAAAGGCGTGGCAAGAGCCGGAGACGGGGTGAACATGGTGCAAACATCCTGATACTTCGTATAGATTCACTGAGATGGTACCCAGCAGACAGAAGTCAGATAAAGAGATAGATGAGATAGACATCAATGGCATCACTGTCACTCCTGTTTTGATCCTTTCTGGGTAATCGCAGCTCTCCGCAGCACTCCTTACCATTGGATTCTTGATGTGAGCATCGCAGGCGAAGGCAGTGCTGGTCTTGGTTAGCAGTGGGTCTGACCTCTTCGCACGGGACCGGTGCCGGCCTCAATACAAGCGGAAATGTTGTTAGTAAGTGCTATTGGTAAAATCTGGTAGTTGTGTTTTGGATCTTGTCCTTGGTACTTGGGTACTCTGGGAACGGCTTTTTCTTTTTGGGCTTTTGCGGGAACCGACCACGGATTCGGGCAACTCAAACATGATTCTGTGGCCTTGAGGCAGGGAAAGACTCCAGCAGCGATAGCACGCACTGCTCATGGTGAGCCCTCGCTTGTCAGCCTGCTGCAGGCATCATTTGAATGTGAAAACGACTATTGTGACATGAGTTTTGACGGGACTTCTCATGTTCAGCAACCCCCTAGATTCAGAAGTGTGAGAAAGCGTAATCTTTGTACATGGTAGAACAGGCACGCATGTAGCACGGTGGGGGTGGAGCTGCGAGAAATTGGGTGTCGAAATAGCTCAGACCAGTTTAGACATGTTTAGACCGAGAAAGATTTAAGGGTCTGGACAAGTCTGGACGGACGTGAGTGTCTCTATGAAGACACTCTGCAGGCTGAGAATCCGGAGAGCTCTGGGTTTATCCTGCCTGGTTCACCATCGCATACCACAGAGGCCTTTGTGAGTTGTGTTTTTTTTTGGTTGCTTGCCGCCCATTTTCAGTTGATAGACCTTCGAATTCATAGTATCATATGTATCATCTTGTCAGGTCATACCATCTTACTGTAATCTTAAGATACCTTCAAACTCACTAACTGAAACAGCCGCTGCAGCCTTTGCAACCTCAGCAGGCTCCTGCCGTAAAGGCGAAGCGCTGGGCCTCTGCACTGCTGACAGAGGCCTGTGCATTGTGACGGTGACATGTGATGATTACCTGATGAACCAGTGGCTTTAGGAATAGCCATGGATAGCCTGTTTTCAGACAAAGAACTCACATTGTCATGGCATGATCATATAGAATGGGCTAGCGCCCAGGTGCCGCCGACCCCCCTTTATTTGGGGGGGACTGTGGAGGGAGAGAGAGAGAGAGAGAGAGAGAGAGAGGGAGAGAGAGAGAGAGAGAGAGAGAGAGAGGAGAGGGAGAGATGGATGGATGGATAGATGGATGGGGATGGATGGATGGATGGATGGATGGACGGATGGACGGATGGATGGATGGATGGATAGATAGATAGACAGACAGACAGACAGGTAGACATGTGAATAGATGATAGATTGATGGATAGATAGGGGGATAGAGAGAGAGAGAGATAGATTGATAGATAGGTAGATAGACAGCTTGATAAACAGGTGGATAGATATTGTTGGACAGATGTATAGATAGAGGGACAGAGAGAGAGAGAGAGAGGGAGAGAGAGAGAAAGAGAGAGAGAGAGAGATAGATGACAGATAGGTAGATAGACAGTTGGATAAACAGATGGATAGATCGATTGTTGGATAGATAGATAGTGGCATAGGAAGAAAGACGGATGGATTGATATATACTTTGAGTGTCAAGGACCCTCCGTTTTTAGGACTGTCATTGTAACCTCATGTTTTTTCCTGCCTGCTGCTGGCTGCTGGTGCTGGCTGCTGCCTGCTGCTGCCTACTCCTGCTGCTGCAGAGGCTTTTGCTGCTGGTGCTGGCTGCTGCCTGCTGCTGCCTACTCCTGCTGCTGCAGAAGCTTTTGCTGCTGCTGCTGCTGCTGGTCCCCGGATGGGAAAACACCATGGCAGTGAAGGACGGAGAAACCCCAAAATTGCACCCCGTAAATGCCTAGCGAAAACGCATAGAAAATGATGATTTTGGTTACTTTTTCCTCGCAGCTTTGAAAGCCCATAGAAAGCCATTGCTGTGGCCTGGCCCTGGGGTGCCTGTTGGGGAAGCTGTTTAAGGATAAAGGTTTGGAGGGTTTGGAAGAGGACAAGGTCCAACCTGCGGTGGTCTGGGGACGGTGTTTGGAGGGTTTGGCGGGTTTTGGAGGGTTTGGAGCGTTTGGAGAGTTTTGGAGGGTTTGCGGGCTGGCAAACGGCAGCTTTGAAAGCCTAAGAAAGCCATTGCTGTGGCCTGGCCCTGGGGTGCCTGTTGGGGAAGTTGCCTTGGCCCTAGGGTGCATGTTGGGAAGGTGTTTGGAATTTTGGAAGTTTGGATCCTTTGCAGGCTGGCAAACGGCAGCTTTGAGGCCCATAGAAAGTCATTGCTGTGGATCTGAGGTGCCTGCTGGGGACGGTGTTTGGAGGGTTTGGCGGGTTTAGGAGGGTTTGGAGCGTTTGGAGGGTTTGGAGGGTTTGGAGAGTTTTGGAGAGTTTTGGAGGGTTTGCGGGCTGGCAAACGGCAGCTTTGAAAGCCTAAGAAAGCCATTGCTGTGGCCTGGCCCTGGGGTGCCTGTTGGGGAAGTTGCCTTGGCCCTAGGATCCTTTGCAGGCTGGCAAACTGCAGCTTTGAGGCCCATAGAAAGTCATTGCTGTGTCCCTGGCCCCCTGTTAAGGCAGCTTTGAAAGCATCAAGAAAGTCATTGCTGTGGATCTGAGGTGCCTGCTGGGGACGGTGTTTGGAGGGTTTGGCGGGTTTTGGAGGGTTTGGAGCGTTTGGAGAGTTTTGGAGGGTTTGCGGGCTGGCAAGCGGCAGCTTTGAAAGCCTAAGAAAGCCATTGCTGTGGCCTGGCCCTGGGGTGCCTGTTGGGGAAGTTGCCTTGGCCCTAGGGTGCATGTTGGGGAAGGTGTTTGGAATTTTAGAAGTTTGGATCCTTTGCAGGCTGGCAAACGGCAGCTTTGAGGCCCATAGAAAGTCATTGCTGTGGATCTGAGGTGCCTGCTGGGGACGGTGTTTGGAGGGTTTGGCAGGTTTTGGAGGGTTTGGAGCGTTTGGAGGGTTTGGAGGGCTTGGAGAGTTTTGGAGGGTTTGCGGGCTGGCAAACGGCAGCTTTGAAAGCCTAAGAAGCTTTGAAAGCCCATAGAAAGCCATTGCTGTGGCCTGGCCCTGGGGTGCCTGTTGGGGAAGTGGCCTTGGCCCTAGGGTGCATGTTGGGGAAGGTGTTTGGAATTTTGGAAGTTTGGATCCTTTGCAGGCTGGCAAACGGCAGCTTTGAGGCCCATAGAAAGTCATTGCTGTGGATCTGAGGTGCCTGCTGGGGACGGTGTTTGGAGGGTTTGGCGGGTTTAGGAGGGTTTGGAGCGTTTGGAGGGTTTGGAGGGTTTGGAGAGTTTTGGAGGGTTTGCGGGCTGGCAAACGGCAGCTTTGAAAGCCTAAGAAAGCCATTGCTGTGGCCTGGCCCTGGGGTGCCTGTTGGGGAAGTTGCCTGGGCCCTAGGGTGCATGTTGGGGAAGGTGTTTGGAATTTTGGAAGTTTGGATCCTTTGCAGGCTGGCAAACTGCAGCTTTGAGGCCCATAGAAAGTCATTGCTGTGGCCCTGGCCTCTGTTAAGGCAGCTTTGAAAGCATCAAGAAAGTCATTGCTGTGGAGCTGAGGTGCCTGCTGGGGACGGTGTTTGGAGGGTTTGGCGGGTTTGGAATTTTGTTTTGGAAAGTTTGGAGCCTTTGCGGGCTAGCAAACGGCAGCTTTGAAATTCATAAAAAGTCTCATTGCTGTGGCCCTGGCCCTGGGGGGTTGGAATTTTGGAGGCGTTTGGAGCCTTTGCGGGCTGGCAAACGGCAGCTTTGAAAGCTCATAGAAAGTCATTGCTGTGGCCCTGGCCCTGGGGTGCCTGTTGGGGAAGCTGCTTAAGGGTAAAGGTTTGGAGGGTTTGGAAGAGGACAAGGTCCACACCTGCGGTGGTCCCAGGCGCCGCCCCGGCCTTGGCGAAGGCCGGGGTCGGCGGATAAGTTTAAAGGATGAAGAGGAATACAGCTTAGGTTTATTTTAAAAGGCAATGATTTGAGCAAACAATTTATGACATGAAAAGAGCAGGATATGAACCACAGGTTAGGCACACAGGCAGGTAGGGCAGTAGAAATCAAGTTTGATTTAACACACAAGATAGTCAAGAAACAGAAAACGGTAACCTACAGCATTGTAACACAGCACCGTGACCATGATAGAGTCAATGATGATATCTTGGTGGACATAGAGGAATAATACAACAAAGTCAGCGCGACAATGTTCAAGTTTCATGAGTCAATTTTCAGTGAAAATCATAAGTCATACTATAACGAAACTGACCTTAAAGCATTGGATGAATGCAGAACCATTGTTCCTAATGGAAGGTTGTTAAAGGCAAAAAACTATGATAGCAAGGGCTATGAACTTGCCCTTGCCCCGGAAGATATGTGTAGCATCGACACACGGAAAGCCTACTCATACCAAGCAACAAAGATTACACACATTCCAGTGTTCAAAGATCTTGATGTATGGAAGCCATACACCAAAAAAGATGATTTTAACAAATTCAATAACTACACCTTGTTCATAGTGAGGGCATGTCAGGGCAACATGTGTTTTTTAACAAAAAATAATCATTATGGGAAGCACCTGAAGGAATTGATGAAGAGAGGGGTAGCAATGAAGATACTATTTTACAAAGTACCTTCATACATTCACAGAGTGAAGAATAAGAAAGCGGTTGAAATTTTATATAAAACAGTGATTAGTGATGACAAGTTTGAGAATCAAACAATCTTGAAAACTATTGCTAATGTAGCCTTTGGTTTGCTTGAGAAGTCTTACAATAGAAAAACTGTCAGTAGGATTTTTGATAATCTTAAGGAGGCATTACAGCACCAGAAAAATATGATGGGAGGATTTACGCAATGAACGAAGAAGAGTATGAGGAATATTTTAGATGGAGAGAATTAGAAGAAGATTGGACTATTGAAGCTGATTCATGAGAACAACAAACCTTTTTTTAGACATGCGAATGGCGGTGCATGTTTTACAGATTTTGATTATAACGTCGAGGATGGCAAAACCTACTACTGTGAAAATGATTCATTCAACCAAAAGATAGAGAAGAATAGCGAGACCGCCAAATATTATATAGTCAGTGTCAGTGACCAAAGGCAGTATGATGCATATGAGAAGCTGAAGGAGGCAAACATCAATGTTTACGCTGTAAAGACTGATGCCTTTCACATAGCAAAGATGGAATTAAAGAAAGCTAAAAAGATATTGAATTTTCATAATGACATAGGAGGCTGAAGAGTGGAAGACAAGAAAGCTGTTCCTGTTCCCGAAGTCTATGGATGGAACCACAATGAGATTCCAAACATACCGATTTACAAAAGCGAAAGGATTCAGGTTCAAGATGAATGGGACACAGACGCAATTAAAAAACACAGCAATAAGGAAGAAGAGAGTCATGATTAGGGTAAAATTTGCAGGAAGTGGTAAGAGTTTCATTGGAAAACATTTCAACGACCTAAGTTATAATACACTTTTTGTTGTTCCTCAAAATATGCAAAAGCAAGATGTTCCATGCGATGCAGTCACCCAAAATACATTCTTCAGTGTTCCTGTGTGTAAGGGGGAAAGCAGGCTACCAAAGTATGATTACAACGGTTATGATGTAATCTTTTTTGATGAAATCTATATGTCAAGTCCTTATATCTTGAATAAGATAAGAGTCTTCTGCAATGAACACCCTCATTTGATTGTAATAGGTGCAGGTGATGTCAAACAACTTCCAAGCATAGAGCCCTTCACCAACAACCAAAATGGAGAGGAGTATGTTGACAATTGCATTGACATAATGTTCAAATACAATATATTTTTGCAGATACGCAAAGGAGTAGGAGGCAAAGATACAGAAGAGGGAAAGGAATAGAAAAAAGTTAAATGAAATCAATGATGATTTTTGGGAAAAAAGATTTGGATGATTTTTTATGATATAAGGAAACACACTTAAAACGCTAATACCTTATAATAGTATGGGGAGTAGAAAGTGCACAAAGTGTAAGAAAAATAAAAATGGTGACGAATTCAATGGAATGAATAGACAGTGTATTGAATGCTTGGACAAACAAAAGGAGAGTAACACAGTATAGTATAATCAAAAGGAAGTATTCTGCGACATTTGCCAGCGGAATGTGAAACAATGCAGGTTGTCCAAACATTTTGAAACCGACAGGCATATCAACAAGGAAAAACTCAAAAAGGAAGAAGAGAAAAAACAAAAAGAGATGGAGGAATACTTAAAAGATGATGAAACCAGAATTGCAACATTGAAACAAATCTGGAACACCATTACACCAAAAAACTTTAAACTACTTTAACCATTTTAACCCCATAATTTTTCATATCATAATATATGAAAAAATGTGATATGAACATAGGAATGTTAGAGATGGGTGATTTAGATTTATGATATTATTTTATGATATTATATTATGACAACATATTATGATGAAATTTATGATGAAATATTTTGATGAAATTTTATGATTTGAATTTATGTGATGATGGATGATGATGAAATGATGTGGGATGATGATGTATGAAATGATCTGGTTTTATTTTGTGTTGATACTGTGATGAAATGATATGAAATGTTGTGAACATGAACTGTTGTAAATGATAAAATGATGGAGGTGGATGGTATGAACTTAGGTGTGTTTGTGTCTAGCTATATGTATATATATATATTATATATAATCTTTAATAACATACATATATGAAAACATTGGAACTATAACCAAATGTCTCATTCCTTTCACCACGATGATCCGCAGAGACATCCGCAGAGACCCACAGAGCGAACCCCTTTAACACAAATGGCTAATGATTTCTTTCTCAAAACCCTTTAACACAGATGTTTGCATAAAATTCCATTCAATCCATAAGAATTTCTATCAATTTCTTGCCCATATTCCAGGGCCGAGCATATTCCATGCCAAAATAGCTGGGAAATTTCAGGGAATTGCGAAGACCCCTTTCAGGTGAAATTTGTATTTCATACAGTTTGCCACGTACTCCTTTTCTTCTGGCACGTACGTTGTCGACTGCACATGTTCTTCCCCAAGGACGATCCTTACTTTCAACAATTTCTGGAAATGTCATAATCAATAGTGTTGAGCTTTCCAAAAATGGGTTAATAACGTTCTTATGGGAATTTGTCATCTACACTTTTCAGGATCTCAAAACCCAATTTATAAGCTTTCAGCTTATGTTCTGGCACGCTTGGCTGGCCTTTCACCAGCAGCGCCATCCCCATCTTTCTTGACATCTTTGTGGCCCCGCAAAGAGCTCTGCACAACAGGATCTGGGAACACAAATCATCGACGATCCTGTTTTCTTCCGTGCAAAATAATTCCACCGATAGAGTGCGATGCCACCCCTGGAGTGCGCTAATTTTCTGGAATGCGAAAATAAAACAGTATGCGTGGCCCCCTTCGGCTCCCTTCGACCTTCTTTTTGGATCCAACCCAAGTTTTTTCCATCATATACCAGAAAATTATCACAATTCACCCTGCTGAGTTTTTTTCTTTTTTTTGGCCAAAATGGCCTGGAATGCGATAGTATGTGAAACTACAGACGTCTCACGCGAAAACTCCATCTTCCCCATATTCCAGAAAACGTGATTCCAGGCGATTTTATCAAAAAAAACGGAAAAAAAGAAAAAAAACACGGAGTACGACGATTTTATGGAGTGCGAAGATCTTACAGAGTGCGTGAATTTTACAGTATGTGTACGTCCCTAGCTGTGGAGTGCGATGTCCCATGTGGAGTGCGAAGAAATAATGGAATGCGAAGAATTCTGAGTATGCGTGGCTGGTATAGAGACCACAGAGGGAAATTTCGGGGCCAGAACCAAAATTCCAATCCCAAAGCCAGCCCAAACTTCCAGGGGCACACCAGTGGGTTTTATTTTTCGAAGTTCACCTTGGGTGAGGCCCCGGGGAAGAAACTGGCTAATTTTTACTCAGCCAACCTTTAAAAACGTTACCTTTGACAACCCTGTCCTTCTTCGGTAGACAAATGAGGAAACTCCCTTATCAAAGCAGCCTTCAATTCATCCAACGTCCACAGCTGCTTTGGAACGACATAGGGGATAGAAAGCTGTGGGGGGGCATTCAGTGGATTCGCCATGGCCGAACTGTTCCCTCCAGATTGAGCTGAAATGCCTATCAAAGTAACATACCAAAACTCAGGTCTGGAATACGATGAAAACATGGTATGCGAAGATTTTCTGAATATGGGAATGTTGCCTCTAGAGAATTATGCCCCAGTGCCTACAAGATAAAGGAAAAAACCCTAAATTAGCATAAAACCTCACTTGAAAAACTACCCAGACCTAAGAAAAATTAGGTTTGGGTAATGCTGCTTACACTCCATTGGCTAAGCTGCACTAGCTATTCACCCACTGAGACATTCTGCCAGAGTGGCTTGGTGCAGCCACACAGCCACTCAGCCGCTCTGCCAGAGTGGCTGCTCCAGCCACCCTGGCAGAGCGGCTGAGTGGCTGAGCGTCAGCCACTCAGCCACTCTGAGTGACTGAGTGGCTGAGTGGCTGGTCCAGCCAATGTGGAGTGGCTGAGTGGCTGAGTGGCTGCTTCGATTTCGCGAGCCGTGTTGCACATCCACTCTAAACTCAATAACAGGGGGATATAGGGGGAATCTGTGACATTTTGGGATATAATAAAACCATCCCAATTAGGGTTTTACTATTGGGCAATATTCGGTATATGTGCATAATACCGATATACCCCTGGTATCCCCTGGTCATGGTGACGTTTTGGTGAAGCCTGAGGCTTTGATCGACTGTTTCCACCAGCGAAGAAGTTTGCCTCGAGCAACGTGAATGCAGACCATCAGCACAACACCTTTTCGCAGGGTGTCGTTGCTTAGATGGCACCAGCTGCGCTCAGGCGGTCTTAGAGTGCAAAAAAACAACTTGATCATTTGGCAGCTGGCAGCTGCATGGCTTATGGAGGCAATACTATATACTTGAGTATAGTTTGCTTTATAGATGGCTGCTCCGTAGTGATAGGTCAAATATGGTAAAATCCATTCAAATGGCCTGGCAAATTCTTTTTCGCCGCCATGCCTCTGCTTGAGGTTGAGGACTTCTATGGACCTTTGGGGGCGGACCTTGTCAAACAATTCATCGAGGTTCCGGGCAGTGCCCCGGGGGGTTGAATCGAGGAAATCACTGGCATGTCGATACACACATAAGCAGATCGCAACCTGCCGAGTTTGCATCACTTGCCGAGTTTGCAGGATTTTCTTCTAGTTGCAATAGTTAGTTTAGCGCACGCCGGTGCCAGACAAATGATGCAACCACTGCAGATCAGAAATAGCTTTGCTCTGTCGAGAACATCTTTGCCACAGCCCGGTGCATGGACAAACCCAAGCTGGTTAGTGGTTTCAAATGCTCCATTTTCCATATCCATCTCGCTATTTGGGATCATTAATCCACTTGACTCATATTTTTGCTCATGGGTCTACTCAAAACGCCCGCCAAAATGTATTAGAACCGATCCAAAGCATACAATCTTCATGGATGTTGTGGATCTTCATGGAATTTGGATGAAATTGGTGGATCTTGATAGCAATTTTCACTTCATGGATCTGAAGATGATATCTTGATTATATTTTGATATCTGGATGGTCCTGGCCAGGTCTATCAGAAGGACTACCAGCTCTTCCACTTGAAGCCACCCAGCTGGGTGGATCGACTCCTTCAGGGCCAGTGGCTGCCAAGGTGGGCCAATGGTCACTGATAGTAACCCCAAACGGAGAGAAAGGCGATTTATCATGATTTATCATGATTTATCACTGTTTTAGTAGGATTGTACGTTTTTATCTGTTGTAAGTGTTGCTATATTATATGTAGACAAAAGTGAGAACTGGTTTGTTCTTTTTTGAATTCAGCTAGGCCATCGACCACCCAAGCAGCACCTTCGATGGATAAGAAGGGTCTCCTTCGGCTCCTGGGCATGGAACCTGGAGCACAACAGTTACAAGCCTTGTAAGATCTTGTAAGTGGGAATGTGCTGTACACTGTATGCTGTACTTGAAGGTGGTGCTCCCGTAACACAATCCGTTGGATTCCATGGGTCGCACGGAAATGGTAGGGTGTTCAGGGTGTGGCAAATTCGATGGGATTTGCATTGTGAATGCCCAGGATGGGGCAGACTTTGCAGCAGAACAAGGACGATGTTCCACATGCCCCACTTCAAGCACAGGGAAGGCTCGTAACATCTCGTAAAACCCTAGGTGAGGTATCAGAGCGCAAGGCACCAACCGATCTAGACCTGGCCAAGTGACATGTCAGATGAGTCAGATGAGCGGACAACATCCAGCCACATCCAGCCACATCCAGCCACAGGTCATCGCACTGGGTGAAGCTGGGCACGGGTTGCTGTGAGATTCGAGATGGAAAGTTATGGTCCAACTCCATAGGCCGGGATCTCATAGGGGGACTTGGGGGTGCTGGTCGTGGCTTGGGACACGAAACTGCTAAAGAATGCTAAAGAGACATAGGAGAGATTCAAGTAACATCAAGTAACATCAAGTAATCAACTGAACAGATGTTTTGGCAATGTTTTGCCGTTGTTTTTGTTTGAATTTGTTGGTGCACAACAATTTGGGGTTCGATATGGTTCGATCATGCCCATAATCTACCAGTAGTACCGCACAAGGCGGTGGCGGAAGTTTCAAAAATAGGAAACCTATAGGAGAGGTTGGTTGTTGTGAATCAGGGATGGCAGAGCGAATCCACTGATGGACCGAAAGGTGCTTGAGGTCCGAGAATGGTGTGTTTTGTACATTTTGACTTGGAAATGTGCTTCGCGCCACAATGGCGTGCACTTTTTCATCTCTCATCTGGCCAGCTGGCTCCGCACCCGCCGCTTTATCGAGCCTACTTTTCGACCCTCCGGAGCCACAAATCATTGGAAAACTCAGTGTTTCGCGGCTTTCCTACCTTTTCGCGCATCTGCATCTTCTTTCTTCTGACTCTTTCTCTTCTACTCTTCTTTCTTCTGATCTTTCTCTTCTCTCTGCCTCTTCCCTGCTCTGCTTTTCATCTGTCCATATTGTCGGAAGTTTGACTTCTAAACTTCCTTCGAACATCAAGTAACATCAAGTAATCAACTGAACAGATGTTTTGGCCATGTTTTCCCGTCGTTTTTGTTTGAATTTGTTGGTGCACAACAAAGAATCCTAGTGTTACAGTTAAGATTGATAAGATTGTGCAGGGAGTGAATCTGGACAACAGTCACGTATAAAAGTAAGCATGTTCCTTCCATTCTCTGTGGCCCCTTGGCTACTCAGATTCTCTGATGCAGGTAGCCTTGCAGAGTGCATTGACGTTTGCCAGCACTTTCCTTCTTGTGGCTCCTTAGCACTGATTCAGCTCCGGAAGCGCCAACTGAGACCGTCGGTACTTGCGTACTGGATTGCTCCCAGGAGTTGTGGAGTACTCAAGGAAGGCCAACTGGTGCGTGGCTCCTTGGTACAGTGGATAGACGGGATAGAGCCATGGACACGGATGAGAGAAGGGATATCATGCGACGTCAGGGGAATTCCTAATATTGTAGTACTATGAGGGGAGTTGGGGCAGAAGCTGTTTTGAATCAGTGAAAAGGGTCCACTTTCCGGAGCCGCAAGACGCCATGCTGACCTCTTGCTCTCTGGCAGCGTGCCGCCTTTACAACGCTTATGTCAGGAAGCTGTCTTGCGTGCATCTTGGGAGGTGCGTGGTACAACGTCAGGAGCGCACCTACCACCCTCACAAGTCGACCTACGACCCTTCAAGGCCACATCTACGACCCTCAAACCCGCATGCCAGGAGCGCACCTACCACCCTCACAAGTCGACCTACGACCCTTCAAGGCCACATCTACGACCCTCAAACCCGCATGCCAGGAGCGCACCTACGACCCTCACAGCTCAACCTACGACCCTTTAAGATCACACATACGACCCTCAAACCCGCATGCCAGGAGCGCACCTAG
Organism: Cladocopium goreaui; assembly: GCA_947184155.2. Lineage (NCBI taxonomy): Eukaryota > Dinophyceae > Suessiales > Symbiodiniaceae > Cladocopium > Cladocopium goreaui. The sequence goes on along the minus strand of CAMXCT020000357.1, from coordinate 70,323 downwards.
GACCCTCACAGCTCAACCTACGACCCTTCAAGGCCACACCTACGACCCTCAAACCCGCATGTCAGGAAGTCACGACGACCCTTTGCGCACTTTGGCCGAATACAAAGGTATTAGCCAAAGCGCGTGAAAAGGAGGAAAGGCTGAAAGCCTCTAATACACCACCAACAGTTGCGAGGCAAGTTTTAGCGCTGTATGGTGTCCACATTGCCAAAGCACACAGAACGTAGCTAGCGTCTTTCCATAATCCGTTGCAATTGATTTCCTCACAGTTAGGTAGTGGAGAGTTCGTTTGGCTGTCAGTCGGCTTGTGCTCGAACGGTGCTGCCACCAGGGCCCGCTTTTGGGACCGCATCCGCACATGAAAAATGAAGTCTTGATGGTGGGCCCTCAATGTATATATTTTCTATATTTTACATGCGCTGCGATTGTACTGGTATTTAATGGCCTTTTTTGAGGCTGGTACCCACGCTAGTTTTAGATGGAGGATCCCCACAAGATTTTTGTAGGGTATGGGTCACCTTGGTTGAGCCGCCAAGCAGCCGCTTCAGCCCAAGGTTTGGTCCGAAGTGCAGCTGTGCAAAAGACTCCTGGAGCCCGAACAGTGTCAGCATGGCCAGACCCTGGGCAAAGTCGGCAATCAGTAATGTGAAAAAAAACGCACTTTGATAATCAAGGGGAGCTCCACAAGTCATCAAACATGATTGAAACATGCCAGATTGGACATATTAGGAAATGTAATCTTTCTTGTTCGGTTCTTAGCAGTCCTGAAGATAAGTTCGGCTTGCACAATTTTTTGGACTGTTGAAACCATCGCAGGCCTCCCAACTGCCCTCTGCAAAAGCATTCAGGCGATTCAGGGTGGGTAACAAACACAGTCATAATTGAGTCATAATGCCTGCTCTTCCCGGTGTGACTTGACATCACCAGGAACGGCACGGACGTCTACAAGTACAGCTTGCAGGCTCCAAACCAGCAACCGGAAGACCACGAAGACCATTCGAGCTTGACCCCTCAATCTGTCACTGGTGCCACTTTGGTTCCCAGTCCTAACCCTGGAGCCTAGGCTGCCAATGAGTTGCCAATAGGTTGCACCAATGATGCCAAGGCTTGCAAGACTTAGAGGGATTTATCAGGTTAGGTGAACACCTTTCTGAAAGGTTAGGTGAAATCATTGAAAGCCTCGGATTTCATTCTTTTCTAGGTCTCAGCTCTGAAAGCAAAATGCTCAGCTCGGAGCATTTCCTAGATCCTGGGCTCAGGAGAAACCGAATGGTCAGCAGCACTGGATCAGATTTGGTCAGACGAGCAATGTAAGAACTTGGGCTTCATGCAGAGCGACTTCTCACAGTGCAAGGCGACAAGATCATAGCGCTTGTGTATCCATGTGCACCTTGAAACTCAGCCTGGACTCCCACAAACGCTCAAAGGATCAGTTGACCCGTTTACATACAGTTGTAAAACCGTTTGCCTAGTTGCTAGGTTCCGTGTTGAAATTCGCAAGCGTATACTATCCCCCCACATGCTTTGAGGCCACTTGCACGAGACATCCCTCTTGCACCGCCATCAATGTGCACGCTACCTCAGGCTGTGATGTACCAAGGGGTCGAAGAAGTTGTGGTGACATGTTCATTGGTCTCATTGGTCACTATAGACCTAGCAATGGCGTGTTCATGGCTGTGTCCAAAATGCAGGAGTTCCTCACCCCCTCCAAAAACCGCAGATCTCCAGGCTGTGGGCTTCGAGCCTGCCCGCGACCGGTGCCCACACCAAGCAAAGTCCTACCAATGTACAGAGGACCGAACTGGACTGTTTGGGCGAGATTCCTGGTGACTTCTTGGGGGTTCAAAGGTAGAATGATGTTGAATGTGTGCTTGATTCGGAGGCTTCTGCAATGGGAATCTGAGATTGGCAACATGTTAGCAACCAACAGTCCATGCATATCCATGCCCTTCTCGACCTTGGTGCATGATTTTTTCCACCAGGATACTATTTGCTGAATAACTTGAAGGCCGCAGTTCCCACCACAGCCCCAAAAGCAGCGATGGCTAAAAAAAAGCCATCCACCAAGACGGGGGCCTTTCCGCACGACGAGTGCTTTTGGAACAACACTCAGCCGCTTGGTCGTTTTATTGGCCTTTGATGCCTTCAATCCTGGCACTGAAACATAGTGAAACTATACAAACCTACAACAGATGCATGCATTGCATGCAACTATATGCAAATGTAAAATATGAAAGTGCTTTTGCACATTCAGGCAGCATGGACGCTTGCATCGAAGTTTCGCCTTCGCAGGTACTGGCCCCTGATCCCAGAGCAAGGGCGAACCAGTGAAAACTCAGCGTATTTGTGCCTGGGGACCCAGTGGGTGCCGCTTGTTTTCGGACACAATTCTGACAGAGCCCAGCTCACTGTATTGCTAGAAATGTCGAAAGATCCAACAGGAAATGACCATCTATAGGATACACGCAAAGTACAGTTTTTCCCAGCCACTTGAAGCGTTTCAGCGCATGTCCACAGGCCAAGCAAGATGTGTCGTGGTGACCGGCTGCATGCACTTCAACTTCTACCAAAATGGCAAGTGCGAACTCGCCC